>CM044557.2:29517050-29778912 GCA_024416835.2 Perccottus glenii
CTTCATTGCAAACTCAATGAGGCTGTGGAAAACCACCCTTGAGGCCAATGGCAAGCCACTTGCACAAGTATCCATCAAATGTGGCATATACCAAGGAGATGCTCTATCCCCACTGCTGTTCTGCATAGGCCTGAACCCCCTCAGCCAAATAATCAACAAGACTGGCTATAGATACCGACTCAGGAATGAGGCCACCATCAGTCACCTCCTCTACATGGATGACATCAAGCTATACGCTAAGAGTGAGCGGGACATCGACTCACTGATCCACACCACCAGGATCTACAGCTCTGACATTGGGATGTCATTCGGGCTTGAGAAGTGTAGTCGAATGGTGACGAAGAGAGGGAAGGTAGTCCACACAGAAGGGGTCTCACTCCCAGAAGGAACAATAGCAGACATTGAGGATGGTTACAAGTACCTTGGAATACCACAGGCAAATGGCAACCTCGAAGAGGTAACAAGGAAAACAGCAACTGCCAAATATCTCCAACGAGTAAGGCAAGTCCTAAGAAGTCAGCTCAATGGCAAGAACAAGGCACGGGCAATAAACAGCTACGCCCTGCCAGTGATCAGATACCCTGCGGGAATAATAAGGTGGCCAAAGGAAGAGATACAGATCACAGACGTTAAGACACGAAAGCTCCTCACCATGCATGGAGGGTTCCACCCCAAATCCAGCACCCTGAGACTGTACGCTAGCCGTAAAGAAGGCGGCCGTGGACTAGTGAGTGTGAGAGCCACTATCCAGGATGAAACATCCAAGATCCACAAGTACATCAAAGATAAGGCCCCAACAGATGACGTGCTCAGTGAATGTCTCAGGCAATGGGGAACAGAGGAAGAGGAGCTGGAGGAGGGACCATCATGGGAGGACAAACCCCTACATGGGATGTACCACCGAACATAACTGAAGTGGCTGATATCAAGAAATCCTACCAATGGCTAGAACGGGCCGGACTGAAGGACAGCACAGAGGCACTCATCATGGCTGCACAGGAGCAGGCCTTGAGCACCAGAGCAATAGAGGCCCAAATCTACCACACCAGACAAGACCCAAGGTGTAGGCTGTGCAAACAGGCCCTGAGACAATCCAACACTTAACTGCAGGGTGTAAGATGCTGGCAGGGAAAGCATACATGGAGCGCCATAACCAAGTGGCTGGCATAGTGTACAGGAACATCTGTACGGAGTATGGACTGGAAACCCGAGGTCAAAGTGGGAAACACCTCCAAAGGTGATAGAGAATGACCGAGCCAAGATCCTGTGGGACTTCCAGATTCAGACTGACAGAATGGTAATGGCAAACCAACCAGACATTGTGGTGGTGGACAAACAGCAGAGGAAGGCCGTTGTGGTTGACGTTGCAATACCAAGTGATTGCAACATCAGGAAAAAGGAACATGAGAAACTAGAGAAATACCAAGGCCTCAGAGAAGAGCTGGAAAAGGCTTGGAAGGTGAAGGCGACAGTGGTGCCTGTGGTCATCGGCGCACTCGGGGCAGTAACCCCAAACTGGAAGAGTGGCTACAGCAGATCCCTGGAAGAACACCAGACATCTCGGTCCAGAAAAGTGCAGTACTAGGAACAGCAAAGATACTGCGCAGAACCCTCAAGCTCCCAGGCCTCTGGTAGAGGACCCGAGCTCGAAGGATGAGAGACCACCCGCGGAGGGTGAAGGACAAAGTTATATATATGTATATGTATATGTATATATATGTATATGTGTATATATATATATGTATATGTATATATATGTATATGTGTATATATATATATGTATATGTATATATATGTATATGTGTATATATATATATATATACATATATATATGTATATGTGTATATATATATATATATACATATATATATGTATATGTGTATATATATATACATATATATATATATATATATACGTACGTATATATTAACTTGTTCTTAAAAAAAACACACACACACAACACAAAGTACCGATAAGAATACCGTTAAAGTACCGGACCGTTAAGCAGTATCGGTAAGAGTAGTAATACCGTTAAAACCTTAACAATACCCATCCCTAGCAGACAGGTAACTGCACATGCACTTTAGCTACAGTAATGTTTAAGGGATGTATGCCTGCAGAGTAAGGAAAGTGTTTTCTAGAGTAAAAAGTCTCAGAGGTTAGTGGGCATTGCAGGTGTAATGTTTAATGTAATGTCACACCCACCTTTGTCTGAATATCCTCTTCAAAGTGCTCACAACACAACCAAGAGCCTTTCTCCTGATCAGCCTCAGCCTGACAGTATCATCTTTAGGAAATCTGTGGAGAGAGAACAAGATCTATTTTCATAAAATAGACGTGTGTCAAATGTATTTACCAAAATGGAACAACCCAGATCTTTGTAAAAGAGTACTTTAAGCCCAATTCTAATTTATGCTTTTATTATTAGTGACACAGCACTGGTGTATGAATGCGTGAGAATGTTGGGACAACGGATGGAAATTAGCCTACGGCTACAATCTGACATGTTTACATTCATGTGGTTGTCATTTGTTCTGTGATTAACAGTAAATCTCATGAACAGAGGAGACTGGTCCCAACAGCAAGACTTGTTTTAAACATAAGTTTTACTTTGTTCTCTGTCTTTGCAGAGCCCCTCTACAGTTACCTGTCTGCTTCTGTCGGTCCTCCCCCAGTCAAGTCCAGTCCTGTCCAGTCCAGTCCAGTCTAGTCCAGTCTAGTCTAGTCTAGTCCAGGACTGTGCAGTCTAGTCTAGTCCAGTCCAATCCAGTCCAAGACTGTCTAGTCTAGTCTAGTCTAGTTAAAGTTAAATAACATGAATATTTATCACTCTAGTGTTATTTTAGCATGCCATAACCAATAGAAGTTATTTTGGAAAAGAATAGGAAATCATAAAACACATGTTTTGTCTCTTTTTAAATTGGAATAATAAAGTAGTGCTGCAAAGATGGAAGGGTTTCTTGAACTTTCATGTTGCTCCTGAGGTCTTTGACCTGCAGCTGCCACGAGTAACAAACTCCATCTCAAAAATACAGCAGGGTGCACGGTTAGCACTCCTGCCTCACAGCAAGAAGGTCGTGAGTTCAAAACCCGGCCGACTCTGGTCTTTCTGTGAGGAGTCTGCATGTCCTCCACGTGTTACTGTGGGTTCTCTCCGGGTACTCCGGTTCCTCCCAACGTCCAAACACATCCATGTTTAGGTTAATTGACAAATCCAAAGTGCCCCTAGTGAATGAATGTGAGGTGTGTCTCTAAATGTTAGCCCTGCGACTAACTGGCCATTGTCCAGGGTGAACCCCGCCTCAGGCCCAAAGCTGCTGGGATAGGCTCCAGTCACCTGCGACCTCTAACGGGACTAAGCGGTAGAAAATAAATGAATGAAAAATACAGCACTTGCTTCTTTGTCTACAATTTCTAAATAATCAGTTTATGTATTAAAATAAGTTGAAAAAAACTTAACTACAGATGCTAAGATAGATTTCATACAGAAAATATAATTCTAAATGATCGACTTTACGAGGATATAGTTAGCTAAAAGTTATATAATAATGTGATAAATATCACGTTATTATATAACTTTTTTTTTTCAATGCTTTATCAGAAGCAACGTACTACGTAGCCTACTACACTTCCGTAGCAACGCGAGGAAGCAAAGAAAGCCAGCCTGGATACAGTTGAGATGATGTAATTTATATCCGTAAAAAAAGAACAACCCCCCCCACAAAAAAAAGTTATCAATTTATATTAATTTATTTATTATTTATCCAGGAAAGTATTAAAGACTTTAAAAAAAGAAAATGAAACACTCCCGAAGAAATTGTAAATTTATTAAAGAACAAACTGCTTCAGTTCATCACATGATGGTCACATGACTCCAGACCACACTTGTCTGTCCTGTGGGCGGGGCTTACAGGCTGTCAGCCAATAAGAATCCAAGACAAGACTAAGTCAATAGCCAAGTCTGGTCCTGGTCTACAGTTTTGTAACGGATCCTCAGAAAGTCCAGCTCCGTTTCTGCCTCAGTCCGTTTCTAGTCCAAGTTCTGAACCAGACCAGGTTCAGTACTTGGCCGGTGTCTGGTCCTGGTTCAGTCTAGTCTAGTACTCGGCCGGTCTCTGTAGGAACCTCAGGATGGACTGGGTCCACTCAGTCGAGGCCCAGATCCTCTTCAGAGCCTCACACTCGCGCTCGTTGGCCTGCTCCAGACCAGACCGGGACCAGGACCGGATCAGGGACTTGGACTCTCTCAGGACCTGTACAAAACAACAAAGACCAGGGTTAGACCAAAGGTCAGTCATAGCACTCCCTATAGGAGGGATCCCAGCAGAACAGGACTCACCTGAGAGTCCACAGAGACCAGTTCTCGGACCCGGGCCTGGACTTCCTGAGAGAAGGTCTGAGGCCACAAAACCTGAGAGACCAGCCCTTTAGCACAAGCCTCCAGCGCCGTCAGCTTTCTGCCTCCGAAGAGGAGTTCTCCCGCCTAAAACCAGGAAAACCAGATAAAGACCAGATAGAACCCACAGGGGGTTGTACTACTCCAGAGAGACCCTTGGGCCAGGCTCCTCCTTGTGGGTGGGAAGTGGTCAAGAGAAGGAAGCCCTTCCTTTAAGGGTCTCAGACCACAGGTACTTACAGGACACTCAGCGAAATATGTTTTTGGGAAACATTGAAATAATCTAATCATAAACCAACCCAATCACAAAGTGCTCAGATCAGAGCCAGAAGATTCCCAGATACTTTATTTCCAAATGGACTCTGTCTGAAGGAATGAAATAGAACTTGTGTTACATTTGTTCACCGGCATAAGACCTGGTTAAGACCTGGTTCAGTCCGGTCTTTATCAGGTTTTTGCTGTACTCACTGCTGCGGGGCCCATGATGCGGGGCAAGGTCACACTGGAGCACCCGTCCGGAGGGTGTCCGTACTGGGAGTAGGGCACTTGGAACCAAGACTTCTCGTTGGCCCAGACCACATCACACAGAGCGAGAAGAGAGGCCCCCAGACCCACAGCCGGACCGTTCACCGCCGCCACAAGAGGCTTCGGGAACTGCACCAGAGAGTTCACAAAGGTCCTGAGGGGGACGGCTTAGGGTTACTGCAGTTTGGACACTTAAAAACAGAAAAAAAAAATGTCTTGGTTCTGGACTTTACGGAAGCGTAGTACTGTCAATGTTGCTTATTTTTTTTGATAGTTTCTGACTTTTTTTTTGTTGCCAGTATCACGTAATAAAGTGACACGTTATTACGTGATACTATTATGTTATTTCATGATAACCTTTATTTTTTCAATGTTTTATCAGAAGCAACGTACTACGTAGCCTACTACACTTCCGTAGCAACGCGAGGAAGCAAAGAGGAAGCGTGACAAAGCCAGCCTGGATACAGTTGAGATGATGTAATTTATATCCGTACATTTTTTTGTGTCCATCCAGTTGATCAATAAGAAATGCTGCTACATCCAACGGATCTGAACGATTCTTCCACCGATACAATCTCATTCGTTTCAAAAAATGTCTCAAGGTGCTCACACTCATCACAATATTGTCTACAGTGTTCAGTAACATTAATATCTCGCCATGTTTTAGACCAAGGCTGAAGTAAAACTTGATCAGACGCGACGCCTTGCTTCCTCGCGTTGCTACAGAAGTGTAGTAGGCTACGTAGTACGTTGCTCCCGATAAAGCATTAAAAAAAGACGCTACGCTTCCGTAGGTCTTGGTCCAGGTCTTATTCAAGTCCTGGTCAATTTCTGGTCTTGGTTCCGGTCCTGATCTTAGTCCCAGTCTTGGTCTTGGTCCCGATCCCTGTCTTAGTCCGGGTCTTTGTCCCGGTCTTTGTCCCAGTCTTCATCCCGGTCTTGGTCCTAGTCTTGGCCCAGTCTTGATCCGGTCCTGGTCTTACCTGAGGGTCTCAGCCATGCGGAGGCTCTCCTTCTTGCGGTCCTCTTGGAGGCGGGGGACGAATGAGAGGAAGTCCAGTCCGGAGCAAAAGACGGGACCCACGGCGCTGATCAGGACCAGCTTCGTCCGCTCTGGACCTCCCGCATCACCTGACCATCACCAATAACCAATAATCAATAAATTAAGCATTTATTTGATTGATTTAAATCAAGTTATCGTACACTTGTCGTACGTTACCTCGGGGTTCAGGGCGTTGTTCTGTGAGCTCCGAGTTGACAGGACTATGTGAGTAAACCCGTCCTGTTTCTTCACAACGAGTTCTCGGTAGCGGTAGGCACTCTCCGTTTGGCGAACGCTGAAGCGCAGTCGTTTGTCAAAGGCTGAGCGCTCCTCCATTCGTCGCTTTGCCGTCGCCGCAGAGACAGAGCTGGTCGTTGCGGTCACTGCACTCCCATTGGCCGCCACCGCCTCCATCAGAGAAGACCCTGGACAGAACCAGAGGCTTCAATCCAACTAAAACCAGCTAAAGTCTGCCCAAAACTTCTGTGAATCCACACAAACCCGGTCTATTCCAGTACTGACCGGTCCCGCTGAGAGACCTCATGGCGGCTGGAGTCAGAGGAAGGCGGGGCATCGGGGCTGGCTCCTGGTTCTGTCTCGGTCTGGTCCCCATCCGGGCTCTCTCCTCTCCTGGACCCAACACGGCTTTGGCCCCAACGTACTGGACCTGGGTCAAAAGGTTTAGGTTAGACCAGAGAGAAAACCTGTCAAATCCTGGTTTAGATCAGGTTCAGACTGGGACTCAGTCTTTAGGCATTTTATCAAAATTATTATCAGCTTATATCAGCTTTTAATTCAGCACAATTACTACTAATTTTCAAAAGTAGCAGTAGTTCCAGACGTACAAATATTGAAGCTGAAAAGATCAGCAGATACTTAAAATTTAAAAAATGAAATTCTACTTTTAGAAACTTCCCTGGGTTCAGTATAAATTCCTAACATGTAGAGTCTGATCCAGAGGGAAGTGCCTTTAGTGTCCTGCAGGAGATAACTGTGGGTCAGGAGGATTTAGAAATGTAACGCAGTTAACGCTCAGAGTCAGGACTCAAAGTATTGGCACAAAAACAAAGCGTCCACAAAGTCGACCGACAAACAAACAGTAGAAAGTTTAAAACATTTTTTTAACCTTAATTTATCCAGGAAAGTCCCACTGAGATTACAAATCTATTTTGCAGGGGAGTCTGTCCTGGTGTGTGGGGGGACTACTGTACATGTCTAGTTGTAGGGGAAACTGGAATACCCGGTGGAAACCCACAGGGAACACCCCTGAGACGGACCCGGTTCAGCGGTCTTACCTCCAGGGCCGGTCCTGAGGCCGGGACAGAGTCTGGGAAAGGTCTGGAGACTGGGATGGACCCGGTCTGATCTTGGACTCGGCTCAGCGGACTCTTCGGGACCAGGATCTTGATCCCGGTTTTGTTCAGGTCTCGGAGACTCGCTGGAACTAAGGCTCTGTGTGTGGTTCTCTGGAGGACTCTGTGGCGCTGCAAGACCAGGTAGAACTAGATCAGACTAAAACCAGGTCAAAACAATCTAAACCCTGTTCAAATCCACCTAAAACCTGTTCAAATCCAACTAAAACCAGTCTAAGGCACAATACCGATTCTGTAACTTAGCCGTAGCCCTTGGCCCTCCAAAGAAAGGGGTAGGGCTAAGATCAGCAGCAGGCCACTCAGAGACAGGAGGTGTGTTAACGAGTGAAGCCACACAACAGGGCTTATATGTTGTTGTTTTTAAGATGAAAAGTCTAAATTAATTCTCATATGTATAAATATGTTGTATTAATATTTAATATTGTCATGACCGAGCTGACTGGTTCTTTGGATGAAAGTGAGCCTGGGTCCCCTCTGACAGAACCTGCTGCTGCTTCCCCTGCCGGCCCTTCAACTACTGCTGCTGTACCCACAGGTGTGCACAGGCAATAGTATTATATACAGTGCCTTGCGACCTTTTGCCACATTTCAGGCTTCAAACATAAAGATATGAAACTGTAATTTTTGTGAAGAATCAACAAGTGGGACACAATCATGAAGTGGAACGAAATTTATTGGATATTTCAAACTTTTTTAACAAATAAAAAACTGAAAAATTGGGCGTGCAAAATTATTCAGCCCCCTTAACTTAATACTTTGTAGCGCCACCTTTTGCTGCGATTACAGCTGTGAGTCTCTTGGGTTATGTCTCTATCAGTTTTTACATCGAGAGACTGAAATATTTGCCCATTCCTCCTCAAGCTCAGTGAGGTTGGATGGAGAGCATTTGTGAACAGCAGTTTTCAGTTCTTTCCACAGATTCTCGATTGGATTCAGGTCTGGACTTTGACTTGGCCATTCTAACACCTGGATATGTTTATTTGTGAACCATTCCATTGTAGATTTTGCTTTATCTTTTGGATCATTGTCTTGTTGGAAGACAAATCTCCGTCCCAGTCTCAGGTCTTTTGCAGACTCCATCAGGTTTTCTTACAGAATGGTCCTGTATTTGGCTCCATCCATCTTCCCATCAATTTTAACCATCTTCCCTGTCCCTGCTGAAGAAAAGCAGGCCCAAACCATGATGCTGCCACCACCATGTTTGACAGTGGGGATGGTGTGTTCAGGGTGATGAGCTGTGTTGTTTTTACGCCAAACATAACGTTTTGCATTGTTGCCAAAAAGTTTGATTTTGGTTCCATCTGACCAGAGCACCTTCTTCCACATGTTTGGTGTGTCTCCAGGTGGCTTGTGGCAAACTTTAAACAACACTTTTTATGGATATCTTTAAGAAATGGCTTTCTTCCTGCCACTCTTCCATAAAGGCCAGATTTGTGCAGTATACGACTGATTGTTGTCCTATGGACAGAGTCTCCCACCTCAGCTGTAGATCTCTGCAGTTCATCCAGAGTGATCATGGGCCTCTTGGCTGCATCTCTGATCAGTCTTCTCCTTGTATGAGCTGAAAGTTTAGAGGGACGGCCAGGTCTTGGTAGATTTGCAGTGGTCTGATACTCCTTCCATTTTAATATTATCTCTTGCACAGTGCTCCTTGGGATGTTTAAATCTTGGGAAATCTTTTTGTATCCAAATCCGGCTTTAAACTTCTCCACAACAGTATCTCGGACCTGCCTGGTGTGTTCCTTGTTCTTCATGATGCTCTCTGCGCTTTAAACGGACCTCTGAGACTATCACGGTGCAGGTGCATTTATACAGAGACTTGATTACACACAGGTGGATTCCATTTATCATCATTAGTCATTTAGGTCAACATTGGATCATTCAGAGATCCTCACTGAACTTCTGGAGACAGTTTGCTGCACTGAAAGTAAAGGGGCTGAAGAATTTTGCACGCCCAATTTTTCAGTTTTTTATTTGTTAAAAAAGTTTGAAATATCCAATAAATTTCGTTCTACTTCATGATTGTGTCCCACTTGTTGATTCTAGGGATGCACCGAAATGAAATTCTTGGCCGAAGCCGAATACCGAACACGGCTGAAGTGTTTCACATTTTTTCCATTTATTTTGCCAATTTTTTCAACATTACAATAATTAAATAGTAAAAATTTGCTTTTTACTATTTTGTGTTGCTTTTCAGATAAAAAATAATCACATAACAAAAATACAATTTCAAAATATTTATTTAACTAACAATGAGCAATACATTTGTTATGGTATTTATTAATCTTCCTTAATGTAAGATAATAAAAAAAATATTTAGTTCATGTTAGTATAAGTGCATTCACAATTTTAACAAATAGGCCTACCACTTTGATACTTTTTTAATTCAAAAATTACAAATGTGATACTTAATTTTAATACTGTATTAGTAAATGTTAACATTAAGATTAATAAATGCTGTTAATAAGGGGTTTTCATTGTTAGTTAATGTTAAAAATAGAAACTACTTATAAAGTGTTACCATAATCCAAAATATAAATAAAATCTTAAATTAATTTCCCATACAAGTAGCCTACCTGCGTGCCATCTGCGCCAGCTCGGGAAAGCGGCCTTGATTGGTCCTCCAAAATTCGAGAGGGTTAATGCTCCTGGGGAGGGGACTTCTGAGAGATACCCATCTAACTGTTGAGCGGTCGAGCTTGTCCTCTGTCTTGCAAATGTTGGAGGATCTCATCGAACATGTCAGACAGCGAGACTGTGCGCGGCTCATGTGTAGTACGAGCCCGTTTACTCTCTGCGCTGTTTTCATCTCCTGCGCTGTCCATCACCTGACCGTCTCCATCACCTAGCGGCTTTCCCAAATCCAACTCGGCCTGGATTATTTCTCGTGTGCTCATCTTTCACCCCACATCCAAGTAATGATCTTTATACGATGCTGTACAGGGTTCTGAGTCCGCCTGACTAAATCGTGTGCTGACAGCTTCTAAGAGCGCACTTTTAGTTGTTTTCACTCCGTGGTCTGTTTCACTTGAAGTACGTTTTTGCAGATGCACCCCCTCTGGACAATTCAGCAGAACAAACGGCCGTTTTTGCGTCTTTCTCTGACACTTTAAAGTGCTTCCACACTGCTGACATGTTTGCTGCATAAAGCCCGCGCCTCTCACTCTACGCGGGTTATTTGATTGCGTCATTAAAAACGTCATTGTTCGGCAAAATTTATTCGGCCTTTTTACTTATTCGGCCGAACACCGAAAGTGCTTTTTTGGCTATTTTCGGCCGAATAATTTCAGCTGCCTAACATTCGGTGCATCCCTAGTTGATTCTTCACAAAAAATTACAGTTTCATATTTTTATGTTTGAAGCCTGAAATGTGGCAAAAGGTCGCAAAGTTCAAGGGCTGAATACTTTCAGAAGGCACTGTGTGGATATATATATATTCTATTATGTCATAATGTTCTGGATTATGTGCTGCCTTCTGTGAGTCTCTGCTGCCACTGACAGTAAAGACCAGGGGTGTCCAACGTAAGGTCCATGGACCAAACCTGGTCCTTTGTGAAGTACTTCTGGTCCTAACATTAATTATTACTGTTAATACGTTCTTATTATTAATAAATAACAGGTGAAAATGCCTAAAAAGGTAACAGTTAAACAAATTAGAGTTGTTTGGATAAGGTTCTACTGTTTTAGTGAAACACATGAGACCAGTGTTTATTATTGGGTTTCATTTAAAGAGGTTTTAGATCTCAGCTAAAGTTAATAAGAAATAATTATTGAACACAAAGTAATTATTCATTCATTCATTTTCTACCGCTTAGTCCCGTTAGAGGTCGCAGGTGACTGGAGCCTATCCCAGCAGCTTTGGGCCTGAGGCGGGGTTCACCCTGGACAGTGGCCAGTTAGTCGCAGGGCTGACAATTAGAGACAGACAGTGACAGACAACCATTCACTCTCACATTCATTCACTAGGAACACTTTAGAGTCACCATTTAACCTGTACATGCATGTGTTTGGACGGTGGGAGGAACAGGAGTACCCGGAGAGAACCCACAGTAACACGTGGAGGACATGCAGACTCCTCACAGAAAGACCAGAGTCGGCCGAGAATGTTTGAGTCGGACGGGTTTTGAAACCACTCTGCCACGTGCACCCCCACAAAGTAATTAACCAGGACTAAATACTAGCCTTATAAGAAAATTAAATTGTATGAACACTCATAATTTAACTAAGTAATTTACAAAGGGACAAACATTAGCCAGTATTTTAAATAAATATGGGGACAGACATTATTTAGGGACTGTTGGAACTGGCTTTCGGGACGTTACTGGGATGGTAATGAAAAAAGTTAGTCTGGAGCCCTGATTTGTGAAATAAATATAAACGAGCTGCACAAAAGACAAACGGAGGAGGAGAGACAGACCCCAGCACAGGAGTTACTAGAGTCCTTTCAGCTGCAAAGATTAACCTCAGCTCAAGTACCAATTACTCAGTAGGAATGTAACAATTGACTCCATTCACAATTCAATTCACGATTCTAATCTCACACTGCTATTTTTTTGAACACACCCCTTTCAACTAATTGTCCAATTGCACAGCCTTAAGAGCGTGCATATCATGAATGTCTTGTTTGTTTTCTGAGAATCTACTGCACCTACTGGTAACTTGTTTGCCACTTAGCAATAATATTATACTAAAATAAATAAAGGATAAAGGGATAACCGCACCCTGGAGAGGATTGTGAAACAAAACCCATTCAAAATTATGGGGGAGTTTCAGAAAGAGTGGACTTCAGCTGGAGTCAGTGCTTCAAGAACCACTGCACACAGACGTATGCAGGACATGGGTTTCAGCTGCATTCCTTGTGTCAAGACACTCTTGAACAACAGACATTTACATTACATTACATTTAGTCATTTAGCAGATGCTTTTATCCAAAGAGACTTACAAGTGAGGAAAACAACGGAAGCAATTTTAACAACACAAGGTACAAAAAGCATAAGTGCACAAAAAACTAGTCAGTTTAAACCAGCACAGTTTACAATGCTACGGATAAGAGAATTTTTTTTTTTAAGAAAGGAATCGAAAGAAAGGAAGTAGAACTCGGAACGGACGGAAGAGATGTGTTTTCAGGCGTTTTTTTTAAAGATGGCTACAGAATCTGCTGATCTTGTAGCAGCAGTAGATCATTCCACCAATGTGGAACAGATCCAGAGAAGGTCTGTATTAGTGAGTGAAGATATGAGGGGGCGGAGCCAGTGGTGGTCTTGTAGGCCAAGAGCATAGCTTTGAACTTGAAGCGGGCGTCAACCGGGAGCCAGTGTAACCTAATGAATAGAGGAGTTACATGTGCTCTCTTTGGTTCATTAAAGACCACTCTTGCCGCTGCATTCTGGATCAGCTGCAGAGGTTTGGTTGTGCAGCAGGGAGTCCAGCCAGTAGAGCATTGCAATAATCCAGGTTGGACAGGACAAGAGCCTGGACTAGAATTTGCGTGGAGTGCTCTGATAGGAAAGGTCTAATTTTCCTAATGTTGTAGAGGATGAATCTACAGGACCGGGTGGTGCTGGCGACATGACTTGTGAAGTTTAGCTGATCATCAATTACCACTCCCAGATTTCTGGCAGTGCTGGACGGTGTAATGGTTGATGGGCCTAGTTGAATGGAGAGGTTGTGGTGGGTCTTTGGATTGGCCCGAATCACAAGCAGTTCTGTTTTTGCAAGGTTCAGCTGCAGGTGATGGTCCTTCATCCAAAGTGAGATGTCACTCAGACATGCCGAGACGCGAGCAGAGACCGTCGGATCGTCAGGATGAAATGACAGGTGGAGTTGAGTGTCATCTGCAGCAGTGATCAAGCCAAGGGATGTCATGTATATGGAAAAGAGTAGTGGTTCAAGCAGTGAGCCCTGTGGCACCCCTGTATTGAGATGTTGGGACTCAGAGACATCGTTTCTCCAGGATACTCTGAATGACCTATCCGAGAGGTAAGACTTGAACCATTGCAACGCCATTCCAGAGACACCCATCGCCCTGAGAGAAGACAGGAGAATGTGATGATTAACAGTGTCAAAAGCAGCAGACAGATCCAGTAAGATGAGTACAGATGACTTGGATGTTGCCTTTGCCAGTCTCAGAGCTTCGATGACTGAGAGCAGGGCAGTTTCGGTGGAATGTCCGCTCTTGAACCCAGACTGGTTCTGGTCCAGGAGGTTGTTCCGTGTGAGAAAGGATGAGAGCTGAGTAAACACAACTCGCTCCAGAGCTTTGACAATGAAGGGAAGGAGGGAAACCGGTCTGTAGTTTTCTAACAGTGTAGGGTTAAGAGTGGGTTTCTTCAGTAGTGGTGTGATGCGGGCCTCTTTGAAAGCTGTGGGGAAGGACCCAGTGGAAAGAGATGAGTTGATGATGTGGGTGAGAGCAGGCACGACAGATGGAGAGATGGCCTGAAGGAGATGTGTGGGGATGGGATCCAGCGGGCAGGTAGTAGGGTGGTTAGAACTAATGACCTTGGAAACATCTGCTTCAGTTAGAGGAGAGAAGGAAGTGAGCAAACACATATCAGGGGTCTGAATGAGCTCGACAGGTGGTGGCGCAGAGAACTGACTGCTGATGGCGGTCGCTTTATAAAGAAAGACGTGAAATCATCAGCTGTTAAATCCGATGAAGGTGGGGGAGCAGGCGAACAAAGGAGGGCAGAAAAGGTTTTAAAGAGAGTGCGCGAGTCAGGTGAGTTGATTAACCTAGAATGGTAGTAGACAGTTTTTGCAGAGGTGACATCAGCGGAGAAAGTAGAGAGGAGAGACTGGTAGATACAGAGGTTAGTAGGATCTTTAGACTTGCGGCATTTTCTCTCAGCTGACCGGAGGCTGGCGCGGTGCTCGCGTAGAACATCGGATAACCAGGGGGCAGACGAGGATGTACGGGCTGGTCTAGATGTAAGAGGGCATAAGTTGTCCAAGCAGGATGAAAGCGTGGAGCACAGAGTGTCGGTGGCGTTGTTTGTGTTTAAAGAGAGAGCTCCTCAGAAGAGGAGTGCAGAAGAGACAGCAGAGGAAAAAGCGGGAGGACTGAGTGTACGCAGGTTGCGTCGGAAAGTGACCAGCGATAAAACAATTGCAGTGTCTGGAGAAGTTAGGTCAAGGTCGAGAGTAATGAAGAAATGATCGGAAGTGTGCAGTGGCGTGACCTGAGTGTGGCGAGTGGAGCAGTATCTTATGTAGATAAGATCTAGTTGGTTACCAGACTTGTGGGTTGCCGATGTGGAAACCTGCTTGAGGTCAAATGATGCAGTTAGGTTAATGAAGTTAGCAGCCTGTGGCTTTTCAAGGTGGATGTTGAAGTCTCCTAATACCACCAGAGGAGTACCATCCTCAGGGAAGGATGAAAGAAGCACATCCAACTCCTCCAAGAAATGTCCAAGCGGACCTGGGGGCCGATAGATAACTACAAAATGACTTTTAACAGGGTGGGTGATGGTAACAGCATGGAACTCGAAGGAGCTGTTGTCACACAAGGGTAATAGCTGTTTGAACTTCCAGTCGGTAGGAATAAGTAGTCCGGTCCCTCCGCCCCTTCCAGTGAGGCGAGGACTGTGGTAGAAAGTGTGATTATGGGAGAGTCCTCAGGTTTGATCCATGTTTCTGTAAAGTTCTGTAAAGTAGAAGGGGCAGTTATTGACAGTGATACAACATGCAGATTATTATGGTTGCGTTGCCTTTAGCCCCTCCTTGAACTGCAACCATATCGTGGTGGAGGGGTTTGAGTGCCCGAATGATCCTAGGAGCTATGTTGTCAGGGGCTATATGCCCCTGGTAGGGTCTCCCAAGGCAAACAGGTCCTAGGTGACGGGCCAGACAAAGAGTGGTTCAGAACCCTTTATGAAGACAAAAAAATCAAGGACCGTGACGTCGCCCGGTATGGCGCAGCCGGGGCCCCACCCTGGAGCCAGGCCCGGGGTTGGGGCTCGCGTGCGAGCGTCTGGTGGCCGGGTCTTTCCCACGGGGCCCGGCCGGGCTCAGCCCGAAGGAGCGACGTGGGGCCGACCTCCGTGGGCCCACCACCTGCGGGAGGAACCGTGAGGGCCGGTGCAAAGTGGATTGGGTAGCAGCCGGGCGGAGGCCTCGACGACCCAATCCCGGACACGGAATCTGGCGCTAGGGACATGGAATGTCACCTCGCTGGCGGGAAGGAGCCTGAGCTTGTGCGGGAGGTTGAGAGATACCGACTAGAGATAGTCGGGCTCACCTCCACGCACAGCTCGGGCTCTGGAACCCAAATCCTCGAGAGAGGCTGGACTCTCCACTACTCTGGAGTTGCCTGCGGTGAGAGGCGGCGGGCTGGTGTGGGCTTCCTCATAGCCCCCAGCTTAGCCGCCATGTGTTGGAGTTCACCCGGTGAACGAGGGTTGCTTCCCTGCGCCTTCGGTCGGGATAGGTCTCTCACTGTTGTTTGTGTTTACGGGCCAAATGGCAGTGCAGAGTACCCGGCCTTCTTGGAGTCTCTGGGAGGGTGCTGGAAAGTGCTCCGACTGGGGACTCCGTGCTCTACTGGGGACTTCAACGCTCACGTGGGCAGCGACAGTGACACCTGGAGGGGCGTGATTGGGAGGAACGGCCCCCCTGATCTGAACCCGAGTGGTGTTCTGTTATTGGACTTCTGTGCTAGCAACAGTTTGTCCATAATGAACACCATGTTCAAGCATAAGGGTGTCCATCAGTGCACGTGGCACCAGGACACCCTAGGTCGGAGATCGATGATCGACTTTGTAGTTGTTTCATCTGACCTCCGGCCGTATGTCTTGGACACTCGGGTGAAGAGAGCGAGCTGTCAACTGATCACCACCTGGTGGTGAGTTGGATCCGATGGCGGGGAGAAAGCTGGACAGACTCGGCAGGCCCAAGCATCGTGTGAGGGTCTGTTGGGAACGTTGGCAGAGCCCCTGTCAGAAAGACCTTTAACTCCCACCTCCGGCAGAGCTTCGACCAGATCCGAGGAGGTTGGAGACATTGAGTCCGAGTGGACCATGTTCTCCACCTCCATTGTCGAGCGCGCCACCGAAGCTGTGGCCGTAAAGTCTCCGGTGCTGCTGTCGTGGCGCCAACCCCCGAACCCGGTGGTGGACACCGGAAGTAAGGGATGCCGTCAAGCTGAAGAAGGAGACCTACCGAGCCTGGTTGGCCCGTGGGACTCCTGAGGCAGCTGATAGGTACCGGCAGGCCAAGCGGACTGCAGCCCGGGTGGTCGTGGAGGCTAAAACTCGGGTCTGGGAGGAGTTCGGTGAGGCCATGGAGAAAGACTATCGGTCGGCCTCAAGAAATTCTGGCAAACCGTCCGGCGCCTCAGGAGGGGGAAGCAGTGCCCTGCCAACACTGTTTACAGTAGAGGTGGGAACCTGCTGACTTCAACTGGGGATATTGTTGGACGGTGGAAGGAATACTTCGAGGATCTCCTCAACCCCACCGACACGTCTTCCACTGAGGAAGCAGAGGCCGAGGGCTCGGAGGTGGACTCGTCCATCACCCAGGCTGAAGTCACTGAGGTAGTTGGGAAGCTCCTCGGTGGCAAGGCACCGGGGGTGGATGAGATACGCCTGAGTACCTCAAGTCTCTGGATGTTGTAGGGCTGTCTTGGTTGACACGCCTCTGCAACATCGCTGGCGGTTGGGGACAGTACCTCTGGACTGGCAGACCGGGGTGGTGGTCCCTCTTTTCAAGAAGGGGGACCGGAGGGTGTGTTCCAACTACAGAGGGATCACACCTCAGCCTCCCGGGAAAGTCTATGCCAGGGTACTGGAGAGGAGAATGCGACCGATAGTTGAACCTCGGATTCAGGAGGAACAATGCGGTTTCGTCCTGGTCGTGGAACACTGGACCAGCTCTATACCCTCTCAGGGTGCTGGAGGGTTTATGGGAGTTTGCCCAACCAGTCCACATGTGTTTTGTGGATCTGGAGAAGGCATTCGACTGTGTCCTCGGCGCCCTGTGGGGTGCTCTGGGAGTATGGGGTCGGGGCCCTTTGCTAAGGGCTGTCCGGTCCCTGTACGACCGAGCAGGAGCTTGGTTCGCATTGCCGGCAGTAAGTCAGACCTGTTCCCAGTGCATGTTGGACTCCGGCAGGGCTGCCCTTTGTCACCGGTCCTGTTCATTATCTTTATGGACAGGATTTCTAGGCGCAGCCAGGGGCCGGAGGGAGTCTGGTTTGGGGACCACAGGATCTCGTCTCTGCTTTTTGCAGATGATGTTGTCCTGTTGGCTCCATCAAGCCAGGACCTTCAGCGTGCACTGGGACGGTTTGCAGCCGAGTGTGAAGCGGCTGGGATGAGGATCAGCACCTCCAAGTCTGAGACCATGGTTCTCAGTCGGAAAAGGGTGGCTTGTCCCCTTCAGGTTGGTGGAGAGATCCTGCCTCAAGTGGAGGAGTTCAAGTATCTTGGGGTCTTGTTCACGAGTGAGGGAAGGAGGGAACGTGAGATTGACAGGCGGATCGGTGCAGCTTCTGCAGTGATGCGGTCGATGTACCGGTCTGTCGTGGTGAAGAAGGAGCTGAGCTGTAAGGCAAAGCTCTCGATTTACCAGTCAATCTACGTACTCTCTCACCTATGGTCATGAGCTTTGGGTCATGACCGAAAGAACAAGATCCCGGATACAAGCGGCCGAAATGGGCTTTCTCCGCAGGGGTGGCGGGCGCTCCCTTAGAGATAAGGTGAGGAGCTCGGTCACTCGGGAGGAGCTCAAAGTAGAACCGCTGCTCCTCCACATCGAGAGGAGCCAGCTGAGGTGGCTCGGGCATCTGTTTCGGATGCCTCCTGGACGCCTCCCTAGGGAGGTGTTTGGGCATGTCCCACCGAGGAGACCCGGGAAGACCTAGGACACGCTGGAGGGACTATGTCTCTCGGCTGGCCTGGGAACGCCTCGGTATCCCCCCGGAAGAGCTAGAGGAAGTGTCTGGGGAGAGGGAAGTCTGGGCGTCTCTGCTTAGACTGCTGCCCCCGCGACCCGGCCCCGGATAAGCGGTAGAAGATGGATGGATGGATGGATGCCTTTTGCGTGAAACAGATGATAATTTCCGTGTTGAAATGACAGTAGTAATTTGAAAACAGATTGAAGAGCCGAAGAGGAAAATATGCAAGAAGAAAGTAAAAGTAGAAATAATAAATAATAAGTGCAAACAATTAGTACAAAAATAAAAAAGAAGTGCAATACTCAGGTCCTCTGTCGGTGTGTCCCTGTTAGGTGGAGTCGCCTGCAGGTAGAGTCGATGGTCTTTACTCTCTTCGGTCTTCACGCGATGACAGCTGCCGCGGTGGTTACTCCCACTTAAATACCCGTCTATTCAAGTAATTGAATCAGCAGGTCACGCCTCTACACGGCCACAAACAACTCAAACGAAACCAGCCCGCTGCAGCTGAGACTAGACGCCGGTGCACCACGTGACAGGGTCGTAGTAAAGCACTGCGCGGTTTCTCAGCAATAACACGGCACTATAAGCTCAAAGAGACAAGGATTACACTCACACAGTTCTGTAGGCTTCTGCTGCTAAGTTGCTTCTCCAGACAGCATCAGAAGCTCTCGCCTGGGAAGGCTGCTGAGTGCTCCAAAGTTAGATTCTCTGATGAAAGTAAATTTTTTTCAGGGTTCCAGAGTCTGGAGGAAGAGAGGAGAGACACACAATCCTCGTTGCTTGAGGTCCAGTGTAAAGTTTCCACAGAAGGTGATGGTTTAGGGCCATGTCATCTGCTGGTGTTGGTCACTGTGTTTTCTGAGGTCCAAGGTCAACGCAGCCGTATACCAGGAAGTTTTAGAGCACTTCCTGCTGCAGACCAACTTTATGGAGATGCCGATTTTATTTTCCAACAGGACTTGGCACCTGTGCCACTCAGTGCCAAAGCAACCAGTTCCTGTATGTGCTGAACATCCTCATACTTTTAATGTTCATACTTTTCAGTTGGCCAAGATTTCTAAAAATCCTTTGTACTGGTGTTGAGTAATTTAAAAGAATTATGAGATACTGAATGTGGGATTTTCCTTAGTTGTCAGGAATTATGGAAATTAGTGAAATAAATCAATTTTTATGATATTCTAATTATATATGACCAGCACCTGTATATTTCTCCTATCTATTTCCATACATTTTACTTGTTGGTATATCAGAAGTTGTAGTTATACTGTAGTTTATTAATGTTGCTTTACAAGCTACTGTTATTAGTCATTTTCAGAAAAAAGAAAAAAAAAACTATTATAATATTTTCCTCATCCTGTAAATAACATAACCGCCAATAAAGAACGACATGATATGCAAATTAGATGCATAAAAAAGTTTCACTCATATACTTTGGCTCATACCTGACATTTTTCTAGTTTAGCATTAGACTCTTATTTTCAAACCACAGTCTTTTTAATTTTGGATCTCAAAAATCTGTATTAAAAAAAAAAAAACTGCCGCTTTAAGGGTTAACAGTACACTTAATTGTGGGGACAAATGATTGTCTAAATTAAGGAAAAACAGATGGAACGAGTCTCATACCAAATGAGTATTATTAAATATTATTGGGACACCACTTGGTCTCTTGTGAACGCACAAAACAAGGGCTAAAGGGTAGAATTGGGATTGGGCCTAAAGCTGTACCTCTCTGTAGAGTCTTTGGGTGAAGTCCTGGATGAAGGCGGAGCATGATTCCAGGTGAGTCTCTGGTTCCCAGGTGTCACTGTCGGAGCCGTAACCTCTCTGTTATAAGAATTTTATTCTTATAATTGTGTATATTGTTTATAGTTAGTTGGTGCTCATAGTTCTCTACAGGTCATGTCAAATCATGTTATGTCCTCCATGTTATTCCAAGCATGGTGTAGACATAGCTAAAGACATGGCTTGCCGGAGGACTTCTGCACCTGGAGCCTGGAGCTGGGGCCTTGAGGGGAGGGTGTATGCAAGATACACCTCCCACTGACAGCCCCCACGTTAGTGATATAAAATGTCCTGTTTTGTTTACTTAGGTAAGCAAAACGCACTGTGTACCTTTTGTATATATTTGTGTATGTGTTTGCTTCTCCTTGCAAGGAATAAAACCTGGCCTTTCGCTTTTTATAATATAATCTGTCTCCGTGTCTCTCTGGTTAAGATAAGGATAAAGAATTCTTTTGGACGTATAGAATTCTTATAACATTTGGTGCCGTGACCCATTTCAATATTCGTGGTTTCTCATGCAAAGAGGTGAACTGACGTGCACGGAGAAATGCAAAAACAATGCATTTCTTGTAAGTCCCAAGCTGTGCTATTTAGCAGTAAAGGGCCAGATATCCCCTCTGTGTGTGTGAACGCGATGACGAAATCTGGACTGAAAAAAGAGAAGAGCAGAGAGACGAGAGAACAGAACAGACAGTCTGGCTGCGGAACAACTGGACTATTGGACTGAAAATTCAGGTAAACAGCTGTTTAATTTATTTTTTGTGTGTGTGTGTGAGTTTGTAATTACCAAAGCTTCCGGAAGTCGTTTTGGAAATCTGACGTATGTTGAGCGGGCTGCATGTAGTGTACATCATTAGTTGATGTTTTTCCATGAAGTTGGCCAGCATATGAGATTCTTAAACGCTGAAAGATCGAGACCCTAAATGTCATCTAATGGTGAGATCCGCTTATCGAGAACCTACATGTAAAATCTTAACGGGTGAGGTTTAAAGCCGAAAAAGTATGTGTTTTTGATCGAGATCCTACATGTTAAATCTTAACGGGTGAGGTTTTAAGCGGGATATTCTGATGTTAATCTGTGTTAAAGCTTGTTGTCTTGCTAGATTTTAGTTTGATAGATACCTTATGCTTTGTAAGTCTTCAGGTGTTTCTTGAAAGCGGGCGTGCGGGAGTTCATTGGCCATGACAAGTGCGGAATCTATGAGATAGATAGAGCATCTAATTACAAGAAGGAGTATAAGGTCTAGAGCTTGTCTAGAGAGCACAGGAATTTATCTTAGATTAATAATCACGTATCGTAATACGCCACAATCGAACTGCCTTGCATAGCTAGTATTGTTGGTTTTAATGGTGCGTTGGACGCACAGGAAAACTCAGTATTGACCATTATCGAGAACCTACATGTAAAATCTTAACGGGTGAGATGAATGAGTCCGAAGTCAATGTGACTATAAAAAGGCCTGCCTACGTAGAAGTGATTCCTGCAGATGAGAAATGAGAGTTTAAAAGCCCACTAGATAGTGACAGGCTTATGCTGAAAATGTTCACTGCTTGTGAAGCGGTGATTTAAAAAAAGCCCACGAGCTTTTGCTGAAAAATGTTCACTGCTGGTGACGCGGTGAGTGAGAGAAAGAAAAAGCCCACTGAAAGTGAAGGGGCTTATACTGAGAAGTGTTGGCAATACTGAGAATTGTTGACCTAAACAGTTAAAGATAAAGGTGTGTTTGAGAGAATAAATGTGTTATGAATGGGCCATTGTTGGATGAAGAATGAGTCTAATGATGTGAATCAGAACAACGGTAATGTTTTTGTTTAGAGAAAGTTTGAACAACATGAGAGAAAGGTAGCTTCCATAAGCTATTTTTCTAGTTTGAAAAAAGCAGAGAAGCAGAGAAGAGATTTTGAAAGAAGTGCACACATGTACTTCAAAACACTAATCATTTGTATTTTGTTTAAATGTTTTGGAGCCTCTAGGTATCGGCTTCCTCCCTCCGCTCGGACAAACAGTGCTCTCTCCAACCTTTCTCTGCCCCTCCCACCGGCTCCTTTTCGGCTGAGAAAAAGAGCTGCAACAGCAAACACGAGCGGTAAGATAAACGAATTCAGACAATCGTTTATTTGTTTTAAATTTTGATCTATTGAGATTGACCAAAAAGGTATTTGTAAAGTGTGTTTGCAAATTGGATGAAACTTGAAATTAATATGAATGTAATGTATTTCTCTGAGGAAAAATGCACAATTGTGAGCGAGGTGGAGGTGGGCGTGACAGACGAGAGGGCACTGAGAGGAGGAGGAGGAGGTCGAAACTGGGTCCAGGCAGAGACGAGGAATGACCTCAGGACTGACCGATTCAACTAACAGGTCAGGTACATAAACACATAAAGACACATAAACACATGTAAATACAGACACATAGAGACAAACACGGACACATGAGACACACATCTACAGAGGAGAATGTGATTTTGGTTTATGAGAGAAAATAATGAGTATTCTGTTAAAGAACAGAGTTGGTTTTGTATTTTATGTGACATAGAAATGAGAACATTAAAGATTTGAAGAAGTTAAAGATCCAACACTTGGATCTAAAATAGAATTAGTGATTGATGTTTTGCTAAACAATGTTGTGTATCTATTAGTACGAAACTTAATAGAGGTCCTTAATATCAGTGTGGTTCAAACACACGGTATAACGCCAATAAAAGAATGAGAATGATTACTTTGTAATTGGAAGAATTTAAATATGCGTCTTAAAGTTGAATTGAGCAGAGTAAGTTATAAAGATAATATAACTTTCTAGTTGGGCCATAAGCTCATATTTAAAAGAGAACAAGGTTACCAGAACCTAGATGAAGGAAATAAACATTTATGTATTTCTCTGGTTTGGTTCTAACAAAGTGTGAAAATGGAGAAAGTGGATTCAAAGAATGTTTAAACACAAGATAACATTCTATGTAATTCAAGGTAACAGGGGCTTCACAGCACCCTCCTTTTTGCTCCCAAGAGCGAGAAATGTTTTGTTTGGGTTTTTGTTTTTTTTTAGCTCCACAGACAGGAGCCTTTACATTAAACAGACTTTTAATGTTGAGAAGAATACTGAGTCATAAATGTCAGTGACAGAGACAGTCTGCACTGAACTGATGTGTTAAATAAAGTTTATGATACTTAATTATGAAAACTGTTTGACCTTCTGACAGGTCTGTTGATATGAATAAAGTCCACATTTGAGTTTTATTGAATCTATGAAACATGATTTGGTAAACTAAACAATTGAATTAATGAGATTGAATATGGTTTTTGAGAAGAAAAACTTAAAGTTTAAGTAATTGGAAATTGAAATGAAGATAGTTCAAAATAAATAATAATCATTATTTATTTTGGTACTTTATAATTAAGGTATAGTGTTATCTATACAATAAAGATTTAAACTGTAATGTAAATTGGGAATCTGGTTTTGGTGATTAAAAACATATCTATGTTAAAACAGTTCAAACTGTTAAAATGATCTTAAAGGTTTTATTTGAAAAATTAAAGTTAATGAGAAATAAGTGAATAAAAAAGATAATTGTTAAACTAACAAGGTGAATTGTTAAAGTTTAAGAGCTTATGCCAATGGCTCGATGGGTTTAATCACTGTTTGAAGTGATTAAAAATTTTTTTTTTTGAAGTACTGGGACTAACACAAGGTCCTTTTGAACAGACGTTAAGTTTTTGTTTTGGTTTTGGTTTTTATCAAACGTTAGGTCGTTGTAACCTAAAGAAAAAGAAAAAAGAGGTTGAGATGATACATTTTATTAAATGAACAGTAATGATAATTACTGATTACAATTTTGGTGAATTTGAATAAAGAAAGAGAGACACGTTATTTTAATTTTACACTTGATGTTTAAAGTTTCTGTTTAACATTGAGTGAGGTGAATTCTTTATGTGGCATCTGAATGATAAATTAATGGAAACATGAAAATAGTAATTGATAAAACGTTTTTATGTTACGTTTAAATTAATATGGGAAAAATACAAAAACAAACTGGTTTATTGTATTGAGCACCTGGTGGTAAAACTGAGTTTTACAGAGACAGTATAGAACAAATCTATACTGAACAAAATCCTGAAGAAATTTTATTTAAAAATAAAGCAGAATTTGAGAGGAAATTTGTTGATTTTATGGTTGGTCTTTCCTTTTAAAAAAAACAAAACAAAAACACAGTCACAAAGGTGATGGTGTTTTGGAGGAAAGCAGAGTGAACAGCAGATGAGACATGCTGCTGTTACTGGTTTAACCCCAGAGAGGGGGGTCTGACCCAAGGGTGATTAAGAAATTTTGTTTTGAAGTAAGAGAAAAATGTGTTTTCTTTCTAAAGAAAGTAATTTGAGGTAAATTAAACAATATTTTGAGAATATTCTAATTTAAAAGAACATGTGAAATAAATTGTGAATTGAAGGTGAATGTTTAAAAGTTTGTAAAATAGATCATGAGAAACCAGTTCTGATCTATATAAATTATTTATGTTTGCATCAACTGAGTTAAAATTTGTCAAATTGTGGATGATACCAATTACAGTTACAGGTAAAGACCTACAACTAATGGTAACTAAAATTAAAACTGAACTAACCAAAGTTAAGTTTTAAATATAACATAAACAAAAGTGATGCTATTTGGGAAACATAAAGAAGATGAATAATTAGAAATGCTAATTAATGAAATAACAATTTAAGGTGGTAATTGGAAAAAAAAACATTCTGTTTTGACTTTATTTTGATTTTTTAAAACTTTTATTTGATTTTTGTTTATTTTTTGTGGTATTTTGAGCCATGGTTGTACCACGTCTCAAAAAGGGGGGAGATGAAGGTTTAAACAAAGCTGTGTTAAAGTGCTGAAGGGATGCTTGGTTAACCGAATGGTTAGCATGAGGCTGAAACAACAGTGTTTAATACGGTTAAAAGTTTAAATCAAATAATGAAATAAAGAAAGTTGACAGGACTTTTCTGGAGAAGCACTGTTTAGTCTGATTAAACCTTTTCAGATTAAAGTAGATTTCCAGCAGACCATATCTGTGGAAACAGGGTTTATCTGCTGTTTCAATTTTATGGTTTGATCATTTTAAGGGCTTTTATGGTTTCGTTTGACGAAAACCTAGGAGGCACTTTCTATGGGTCTATAATGTCAGATTATGTTTGTGATTTGTTTGTTTGTTCTTTATTTGGATGGAAGCCAACTACAACAAGTATACCAGTTCAGAAAAGGACTTTTGACAATTAATATAGCCACCACCAGTAAGAGCTAATATTAACATAGTTCTTTGAACTTATATCATCTTGGTTTACACCTGTGAAGGGAAGTACACCTGTGAGCAGGGCTAGTGACGGGGTCACATGACTTCCTGTGACATCACTCTGAACTTGACAAACGTAGAGATCAGGGACAGGTGCAGTGCAAAGCAGAAGTCTGGAGGTTTTGTGAAAGTAAGACCATTAGACCAGCGTTGCCTGCTGACCGGAAACATGCGTCCTTAAAGGATCCTCGTTTTATTTGTGTTCACATACAATGTGACGGAGAACATCGTGAGTCGAAACTCACACTTTAGGAGCCAAACAGCAGCTCCCTCAGGTTCATTTGAGAGCCCCATTTACATCGACGACAGAGGTGTCCTTCGAAGGTGTCCTTAATGAATATAAGGCTAAAATTAAATTAGCATTAGGATTTGAATTTTTACCATTTGGGACAATTTATGAAAAGGTGGATTAAAGTATATAAGGTATATTTATAAACAACAAAGGTTTATGAATTACACAAGAGATGCTGTAACTGTTAATTAAAACGGGAAATGAGAGAAAACTGGTCCAAGGACTGGACAGAACAAAATAGCACTGAGCATGCTTTTAGCTGAAGAGGGGGGATCTACAAAAGGATTTCTTCCAAAGTAACACAGGACTAGTTACAGCAGAACTAAAGTCTTTGAGAAAGGACTTCAAACTCTAACAGAGGAATTAGAGTATTCAGGAATAGAGAAATTAATTTTGACCTGGTTTTACAACATATTTGGAAGATTTACTGGGATTTTAGAGTCTGTATTGAGATACAGTGCATATACTTGTTGTTGAACTTCCATGTCTAATAACGTTTGTTTGTGTTGCTTTCCATGTATCCGGAGCTTGTTGGTGAGATTGATGAATGTGGCCATTGCTGGCTCAACATTCCTGGACATGCACCTGCCAAACGACTAAGGTCAAGGCTTTGACCTCAGATGAACACTTTGATATCTGAGGGACGTTATTGTTTGCATGTACACCAACGGGACAACAGCTCCAGGACTGATCATACTACAGACCTAAGGGCCGTATGGTTCATTGAATTGATTATGCTGAAGAGAATTGATTTTAATCATTATGAATGTGCATATGTCTCACTCCATGTGTTTTTCTTTTCGTTACAGGGACAGAAATGGACAGGCAGGGACAGGCCAGAGATCTTGAGTCCAATGGGACCAGCTCAACCTCTGGCAAATTTTTCTACTTTATTTTGGAGTGACACTGTGTTTTGATTTATGATTTATGGACTTTAAAGAATTTGACTTTGAAGAATCAGTGCATTACTCTGTGGGTTCCCATTTGATTTGAAACATATCCATTATAATCATTTGTTATGTTTGTTTTGACATGTGTTGTAAGTTAATCATTTGAAGTGATTACATACGTTTGATGCTTGATGTTTGTGTTTTGTCACCGCCTTTGGGGCAAGGGGTGGATAGAAGAGTTTTTCCCAGCTTTAGGTCATTTTACCAATGGGTCAAAATGTTCTTCTGGCTAGGTCAACGCCCTGCTGGGTTTTCGCTTCTGTCATAGTTTAAAACTCAAAATCAAGCTAGTAGGTTGTTTATGCTAATTGTCATCAGCATAAAGAGGGGGGAATGTTATAAGAATTTTATTCTTATAATTGTGTATATTGTTTATAGTTAGTTGGTGCTCATAGTTCTCTACAGGTCATGTCAAATCATGTTATGTCCTCCATGTTATTCCAAGCATGGTGTAGACATAGCTAAAGACATGGCTTGCCGGAGGACTTCTGCACCTGGAGCCTGGAGCTGGGGCCTTGAGGGGAGGGTGTATGCAAGATACACCTCCCACTGACAGCCCCCACGTTAGTGATATAAAATGTCCTGTTTTGTTTACTTAGGTAAGCAAAACGCACTGTGTACCTTTTGTATATATTTGTGTATGTGTTTGCTTCTCCTTGCAAGGAATAAAACCTGGCCTTTCGCTTTTTATAATATAATCTGTCTCCGTGTCTCTCTGGTTAAGATAAGGATAAAGAATTCTTTTGGACGTATAGAATTCTTATAACATCGAACCAGGTACTCCATCTGGCCCTGCGTGCCTCGCCTCCGGTCCACAATACGCTCCACCTGCATGACGGGGGCCAGGTTAAGTCCAGTTTTATTCATTTCTATGGTTAATTAATGCTGCTTTGGACATGCATATTTATATTTCATATGCAGTTTTACAAAAGCATTTTTTCACTAAAACCCAGTAACTTTCACAAATGTTATTCTGGATTTTTTATTTTGACCCCCCCAGTGTTTGGGACTAGGGCTGAAACGATTCCTCGAGTAACTCGATTACAAAAAATGATCGAGGCAAATTCCTCTGCCTCGAAGCCTCTTTTAATTTATTTTTAAGCTCACGTCAGTTTCTTTCGAAAAGATTTTTTTAATGTGACACAGCGCGTTTATGTCACCCACAAAGCGGAAGGAGACGGAAGGAGTCAGTGGGGTTGCGGGGTGCGGGCGCGAGCTGCAAAATGGAAGGGAGTGATAACAATAAAACAAAGAGAAGAAACAAACAGGTGAAAACGACTCAAACTGTCCAAGGTTTGGGTTTCATATTGAAACGTAAAGAGAACATTGTGGCGTATGTGTCCATTGCAAGATCGAGCTAGCATACCACAACAGCACGAGGTCCATGCTGCAGCAGCAACAGAAAACATCCACTCTACTCAGAGACCGGAGCACCGTCACTCGGGACAAGGTAAATTCAATGCAGCATTAAATAAATGTGATTGCTCATCAAGATGAAGGCTGTTAAATCAAGTATGTTAACTATGTAATGGAAAACCCACGACGGGCAGTAAAATTATGTGAAAATAAACCACACGCGGATGCGGAGGGGTTACACCACCAGATTATTTAACAGCAGTTTATACCACGGCTACCAAACGACTTAATTTACTGCAAAAAAAAGTTTAAATGGTTTTTACGATGAAATATACTAGATTATTTATAATGTGAAAACATGTTGGATATATCATTTACAATTTTTAAATATACATTTAAATTTATTTTACACACTCAAAGCATTATCCCATGATTGTATATCGAACATTGCATCTTGTTAGTTATCACCAGTGTTGGAAGTAACAGGATTAATTTTTCAGTAACGGAGTAATCTAATTAATTACTTTTCCCATCGTTGTAACGCCGTTATTGTTACTGAGAATGTAAAGTGTTGCGTTACTACATTTGGGTTGAATAAAGCGCGAGGTGTCATGCTTTGGCTACACATCAGCTGCTGCTGGAGAGAGCAGGGGATGCTCAGTAGCAGCGAGATTAATTTATTAGAGAGAGCAGAGCACCGAGGTCAAGTCCCAAGTTAACCTGTGACATTTCAACAACTTGTTTTAGACTTTGGTGTGAGCTTGGTAGGGATGGGTATCGTTAAGGTTTTAACGGTATTACTACTCTCACCGATACTGCTTAACGGTCCGGTACTTTAATGGTATTCTTATCGGTATTTTGTGTTGTGTGTTTTTTTTAAGAACAAGTTGAGAACAGAATTAACATTTCTTTATTTTTTTTTATTAATAAAACAATTATTTGTAGTGCAAAAAACAGCCATGTTTGAACAAATAGCTATTATACACACACACACATATATATATATATATATATATATATATATATATATTGTAAACTAACTTGAGTTTGTGCTGTGCATTTAAGTTAGCTAAATAAATATTTACATTTACATACTGATTTTTCTTTATTTGGAATTTTAAAAACAAAAGAAATCAACAGAATTTCTACATAAGGTTAACAAACCAGGGAGATTTTATTTTAATTATTTTAATTTTATTTTAAATGACGTGAACAACGTTGATTCAACATGATTTTAGCGTACATACCAGACATAGATGGGGCAACAACCAGAGACAAGCGAGGCAGTAGAAAACTTTGCATTTCTCTGTCGGCACATAATGCACTTTTGAAAGTGGCAGTAGCTCAGTGGGTAGAGCAGTCGTCCTTCAACCGGAAGGTAAGCGGTTCGATTCCCGCTCTCCCCACAGTTCATACTGTCGTTTGTGTCCTTGGGCAAGACACTTAACCCACCTTGCCCACAGTGGCTGTAACACTGGTAATTACATTAGAATAATGTAAGTCGCTTTGGATAAAAGCGTCAGCTAAATGAATCAATGAATGGTGCTTAGACAGATTGCTTGTGTTTCCGCCCTTACATGCAAACATTTTGTTGCACGTTGCCTGCATTAACTCTAGAGAAGTGTAACCACACTTTGGAACGTTTTGCTCTCTCCGCCATCGTCACTCTTTGTATTAAGCGGAGGTTTTCGTACTGTTGTGCGTGCGCCGCGCTCGTTGTGTTGTGTGTGTGACAGAGCGCTGTGACAGACAGCCTCCGCGGTGCGCATGAGAGATCTCGCAGATCTCACAGACAAACGTCTTAATATGATCCACATTAGAAATGTTTGGTGAGATAAAATGTGCACGATAACATATTATTAAGCGAAAATACATAGTACATTATTTTTTCCCCTCCAGTACCGAAAGCAGAACCGATAGCGTCAGATCTTACTGATACTACGGTCTTTCATAATTTAGCCCCGGGGCCAGTTTAATACCGGGTTTCGGTACCCATCCCTAGAGCTTGGTGATGGGTTAACAGTAAAAACAGAGCTGTTCAAGTAGAATTGTTTGCATGTCGTTGGGCTTTTTTAAGGGTGTGTGGAGTAAACGTTGTGTTTAGAACAAGCACCATACTGACTCTTGGAGAGCGCATTGTCTACGTAAACAGAAACCGTTTTTCTCTACAGTTTGTCTCTGTGCTTTGTCTCGGCCAAGTAGCCTACGACATCTATCAAATGACTGCTCTCATCTACAAGACCCAAGTGGTTTAAAGTGGGATGGTCACTTGCTGCTACAGCAGGACTTCTTCTGGCATCTACTGTCCCGACAGTGTCCCGACAGAGTCCCGACAGAGTCCCGACAGTGTCCCGACAGAGTCCCGACAGTGTCCCGACAGAGTCCCGACAGAGTCCCGACAGTGTCCCGACAGAGTCCCGACAGAGTCCCGACAGTGTCCCGACAGTGTCCCGACAGTGTCCCGAAAGAGTCCCGAAAGAGTCCCGACAGTGTCCCGACAGAGTCCCGACAGAGTCCCGACAGAGTCCCGACAGTGTCCCGACAGAGTCCCGACAGAGTCCCGACAGAGTCCCGACAGTGTCCCGACAGTGTCCCGACAGAGTCCCGACAGAGTCCCGACAGTGTCCCGACAGAGTCCCGACAGTGTCCCGACAGAGTCCCGACCCGACAGTGTCCCGACAGAGTCCCGACAGAGTCCCGACAGAGTCCCGACCCGACAGTGTCCCTACAGTGTCCCGACAGTGTCCCGACAGAGTCCCGACAGTGTCCTGAAGGTTTGGAAGTGTCCCTTTTATAAGACGTCCTGAGAACGATTCATGTGAACCTTAATATTCTGCTGTTGGACACACACAGACTGATCTAGGATTATTTTTATTGGTGTTATGCAGTCGACACTGTTAAACGAAATAAATACATGTAATGGAGGTTTTCTGTTGTAATCTTTCTTCAATAAACCTTTTGAAAGGTTTTTCTATGCTTTATATTGACATTGTCATATACGTATTGGTTTTACGGTCATTTCTGTTTCCAGCCTTTAACTTTTAAAATAAATGTTCTGTGAACAGTCAGAACCAGTTTAATGTTGTGGAGTTGCCTTTTGAAAGAGAACTAATGGATAAAAGTATTTTTCTTGACGTTGATGGTAAAGAACAAATGTAAACTCATAAAGTCTAAGGCCTGTGGAAGTTCTTACATCCACCACAGACCTCACAAGTGAACAATACCAAAGGCTCTAATGTCAAAGGTCAAGGGGACAAACATAACGGAAGCAAACATTCAAATTTCATCAAAATGGAGTTTCAAAACTGTGAAGAATAATGTTTTATTATTTTAGAGGGCGACAGAAGCTACATTTATATGCTGTATATTTATTCACTAAGGACATTTATTTATATTAGTTTGTGCTTAATTATAGTGCGTGTAATGAACAAAAAAGAATAGAACTTTACTTTATTGTTTACCAAAGTGTACAATGTTTCCTGCAACTCACCAGTACATGAGATTATACACAAAAATAACATAAAGTCAGTCATAAAGACATGGGACAAACCACTTTTTAAAGACGTCTTCAGGTACCAGTGGGACTCCAGCGCTGACCAGAGACAAGAACTCGCACAATAACAGTAAGAGTAGGCTCAACTGTTTGATTCTCATTGTATTGAACCAGATTAGATTATTATTGCGATTATTGCAGGTAACTCAGTTACACAAGTTTTAAAAGAAGTTACACAGCAACATGTCCACGCCAGTATTTCTTCTGTAGTATTTCTTGAATTAAAGGCTGTTTCTTGTGTTAAGTTAGACGGAGATCGTCTGGATCAACTGGTGACAGTCCTGTTTACATCGAGTTATAAAATATAATCCACAAAGCGCTCTCGAATCAAAACCGTCTACGTTCTTTCTTATCGACACTAAAAGAGACATCATTATAAACATGTCCGCTGTAAAAAGAATCACATCCATGTAATTTAAGACAAAATAATACCTAACTGTTATATTTCCTGGTTTGTAAAAGTGGGATCCTAGAGAGGAACGCCCACAAAAACATCTGCATGTCGCCAGAAAACCGGCTTCGCAGTTGATCCGTCACAACGCAACCAGGGTTTATTTCAAACTGAGCTTAAACTCTGACAAAAGTTCAGTCAAAGTTGCTCAAAATGGATCAGTCAGTTTTAAACATCTTTGTCTCAAAACATCAATAATTTACCAATAGCTCATCAATGACTGATAACTAAGAGATGGAGACAAACTTTGACTAAATTCTAAACTAACGCTGCTCTAAAACCGAAACAGAACCTGAACAGGAACAGTTTAAATCCGAGTACAGTTCAGACCCAAACAAAACCCCACAAAAAAGAAAAATCCCGTTTAAACCCGCCTTGACCCCACTCTTGCTGTTAGCGTTAGCTTTACCTCGTACAGATCCTCGGTTTCCATGGGAATTGCGGGGACTGAGGCGCGCGAGCACAACAAGGTTCGGTCGGCGGCGCGCGCCCACGTGGTTCAGATTGGCGTTATATCCGGTCGGACCCGGTCCACAGCGAGTTTTAAGAAGTTCGGGGACCGTTAGCCTTTAGCCGCTGTCAGCCTTTAGCGCGGACATACACAACATCCGGTCCAGCGCTTGTGCAATAAGAGCACACCGGAAGTCACTGCTCGGCTCTGCTACATAGATTGTATAAATAGGTCTGCTATAAATATCAGAGTCACAAACTGAATTTTAAATTAAATAAATTAACTTGTTAAATTATGTTTTATACTCGACTAAAGATTAATGAATTCTCACAAAAACAAATGTAAAACATGTAACAAACCTTGTAAACCTAATAATTTTAAATATATATATATATATATTTAAAATTATCAGGTTCGAATCCCCCTCGGGGTGCTATCCAGTGTGGGTCCTTAGGCAAGACCCTTCGCGCTACTGCCTACCTCATAATGATGATGACAATGAATGCTATGAGAAGCCGGATCAGACGACGCCCGGCCAAACAAGGTTTGCGTCAGGTGTTGGGGAACCAGAGCAACTTGACGACAAATGGGCTACTGGAACAAGACGGAGATGGGCGAGATGCAATAACAAGGCTCTGTTGGAATGCTACTACTCCAGTAACCCTACTCAGAGGGGTTACATGAAGAGAATGTGGGATGAATGGTTACTACGAAACCCACAATCCAGGCTTACATCGAAGCAACTAGTAGCTCAGTGTTCCAACATCCACAAGCGGCAGCTGCTATCACAACTTGAGATTGACGAGATACAACACAAAAATGCTACGGAGCCAGGGCCAGGACGAGGTCAGGGGAGGAGCGGGCTCCCCAACCGGAGATTGGGTATGAAGCCCCAACAATTGAAATAACGCTGAAGCAGGCAGCGACTGACCTGAAAGACAAGATCATGGCGAGAATGAATGCAAGGCAACCCCGACGCCAATTACAACAGCTAAGTGAAGTACCATCAGAAAGTCTCCTAGAAGATGTGAATGCAGCATTGAGTGCGATCCCTACCTCATCCATCACTGAAACCAATGAGCTGCTATACACCTCCGCAGCAGTGATCCTCGAGATGCTTGGCTATAAGAGCAACCATGGGAGCCATAAGAAACAGTACCCACCATGGAAACGAAGGCTGGAGGCTAAGATCAAGCAGACACGTAGAGAAGTAAGCCAACTGACAGAGGCCAAGAAAGGTGCAATGAGAAAACAGGTACCCAAGAGGTACAACCAGATGCCCATACCTGAAGCACTTGAGAGATCGAAGCCAGAAGAATAAACCGGCTGTTCGCAACTCAACCTGCAAAAGTGTACGCTCGATGGAAGGGTAATAACAGCAGAGCAGACCCTCCAAGGCTGAAAACTGAACAATACTGGAAAAGTATATGGGAGAGGGAGGCATCACACAACAGCGATGCACAGTGGCTGGTGGCTCTGAGAGAGGACCACAGCAACCTCCCTGAACAGAATCCAGTTACCATCACAGCGGCAGACATCCAAGAAAGACTCTCAGGTATGAAAAACTGGACAGCACCGGGCCCTGACAGGATCCACACCTACTGGCTAAAGAAGCTCACTGCACTCCACGAGCGCCTTGCAGCACAAATGAACCAGCTGCTAAGGGATGGGACGCACCCTGAATGGCTTACCGAAGGGCGTACAATCCTGATCCTGAAGGATCCCACAAAGGGTACAGTCCCATCCAACTATCGGCCAATAACCTGTCTCTCCACAACATGGAAGCTCATGTCAGGCATCATTGCGGCTAAGATAAGTGGGCACATGGATCAATACATGAGCAAAGCACAGAAGGGCATCGGCAAAGAAACCAGAGGAGCTAAACACCAACTCCTGGTTGACAGAACAGTCACCCAAGACTGCAGAACCCGACACACCAACCTGTGCACTGCCTGGATTGATTACAAGAAAGCATATGACTCAATGCCACACACATGGATCACTGAATGCTTGGAGATGTACAACATCAACAGGACTCTAAGAGACTTCATTGCAAACTCAATGAGGCTGTGGAAAACCACCCTTGAGGCCAATGGCAAGCCACTTGCACAAGTATCCATCAAATGTGGCATATACCAAGGAGATGCTCTATCCCCACTGCTGTTCTGCATAGGCCTGAACCCTCAGCCAAATAATCAACAAGACTGGCTATAGATACCGACTCAGGAATGAGGCCACCATCAGTCACCTCCTCTACATGGATGTCATCAAGCTATACGCTAAGAGTGAGCGGGACATCGACTCACTGATCCACACCACCAGGATCTACAGCTCTGACATTGGGATGTCATTCGGGCTTGAGAAGTGTAGTCGAATGGTGACGAAGAGAGGGAAGGTAGTCCACACAGAAGGGGTCTCACTCCCAGAAGGAACAATAGCAGACATTGAGGATGGTTACAAGTACCTTGGAATACCACAGGCAAATGGCAACCTCGAAGAGGTAACAAGGAAAACAGCAACTGCCAAATACCTCCAACGAGTAAGGCAAGTCCTAAGAAGTCAGCTCAATGGCAAGAACAAGGCACGGGCAATAAACAGCTACGCCCTGCCAGTGATCAGATACCCTGCGGGAATAATAAGGTGGCCAAAGGAAGAGATACAGATCACAGACGTTAAGACACGAAAGCTCCTCACCATGCATGGAGGGTTCCACCCCAAATCCAGCACCCTGAGACTGTACGCTAGCCGTAAAGAAGGCGGCCGTGGACTAGTGAGTGTGAGAGCCACTATCCAGGATGAAACATCCAAGATCCACAAGTACATCAAAGATAAGGCCCCAACAGATGACGTGCTCAGTGAATGTCTCAGGCAATGGGGAACAGAGGAAGAGGAGCTGGAGGAGGGACCATCATGGGAGGATAAACCCTTACATGGGATGTACCACCGGAACATAACTGAAGTGGCTGATATCAAGAAATCCTACCAATGGCTAGAACGGGCTGGTCTAAAGGACAGCACAGAGGCACTCATCATGGCTGCACAGGAGCAGGCCCTGAACACCAGAGCAATAGAGGCCCAAATCTACCACACCAGACAAGACCCAAGGTGTAGGCTGTGCAAACAGTCCCCTGAGACAATCCAACACTTAACTGCAGGGTGTAAGATGCTGGCAGGGAAAGCATACATGGAGCGCCATAACCAAGTGGCTGGCATAGTGTACAGGAACATCTGTACGGAGTACGGACTGGAAACCCCGAGGTCAAAGTGGGAAACACCTCCAAAGGTGGTAGAGAATGACCGAGCCAAGATCCTGTGGGACTTCCAGATTCAGACTGACAGAATGGTAATGGCGAACCAACCAGACATTGTGGTGGTGGACAAACAGCAGAGGAAGGCCGTTGTGGTTGACGTTGCAATACAAAGTGATTACAACATCAGGAAAAAGGAACATGAGAAACTAGAGAAATACCAAGGCCTCAGAGAAGAGCTGGAAAAGGCTTGGAAGGTGAAAGCAACAGTGGTGCCTGTGGTCATCGGAGCACTCGGGGCAGTAACCCCCAAACTGGAAGAGTGGCTACAGCAGATCCCTGGAAGAACACCAGACATCTCGGTCCAGAAAAAGTGCAGTACTAGGAACAGCAAAGATACTGCGCAGAACCCTCAAGCTCCCAGGCCTCTGGTAGAGGACCCGAGCTCGAAGGATGAGACCACCCGCGGAGGGTGAAGGACAAAGTTGTTTTTTTTTATTTTTATAAAAGACAATACAAATTAACTGGTTCCAAACAGACAGTTATCCCTTATGTATCTGGTTTATCTGACGGTTATCTGATTTTCCAGTCCACTTTAAACCAGGGAACACACTACCACAAACAGAGTAATGTAGTTTATGCAGTTCAGTGAAGAGTGCAGTGACAGTTACAGTATTGTTCAAAATAATAGCAGTACAATGTGACTAACCAGAATAATCCAGGTTTTTAGTATATTTTTTATTGCTAAGTGGCAAACAAGTTACCAGTAGGTGCAGTAGATTCTCAGAAAACAAACAATACCCAGCATTCATGATATGCACGCTCTAAGGCTGTGCAATTGGGCACTTAGTTGAAAGGGGTGTGTTAAAAAAAATAGCAGTGTCTGCCGTTGACTGTAAAAACTGTTTTTTGTTTCTAGGATTTATCAATCCTGTGAATTACTAAACTATTTAGTTGTATGACCACATTTATTAAAAACTGCTTCACATCTGTGTGGCACCTCTCAGCTGTTATTCCACTCCATGATTCCACAAGTCATTTACATTTCCTGCTTTTGCTTCAGAAACAGCTTCTCGATTGGATTAAGGTCCGGGGATTGGACTGGACACTCCATAACATTAATTTTGTTTGGAGCCAAGACTTTGCTTGTTTATTTGTGTGTTTGGGGTCATTGTCTTGTTGAAACAAACATTTCAAGGACATGTCCTCTTCAGCAAAAGGCAACATGACCTCTTCAAGTATTTTGACAAAATAAATAGGCCCAACGCCATAGTAGGAGACACATGCCCATATCATAATGCTTGCTTCACTGTCTTCACTGTCTTCAAAATGTTCCTCCATTTCTCTTTAGGCCAGTTGATGTGTTCTTTGGCAAATTATTATTAATTTATTTATTTGATTGGGACAGTGCATGTTAATGAACATACATGAGACACAACCACATCAATGTAAACATTCCAGATTGTAGCCGTAGGCTAATTTCCATCTGTTGTCCCAATAATCACACGCATTCATACACCAGTGCTGTGTCACTGGAGCCAAGGAGGATTAAGTGTCTTGCCCAAGGACACAACGACAGTATAAACTGTGGGGGAGAGCGGGAATTGAACCACAAACTTTCCGGTTATAGGACGACAGCTCTACCACTGAGCCACTGCGCCCCACCTTTGCGCAAATTGTAACCTCTCCTGCACATGCCTTTTCTAAAACAGAGTGAGTTTGCGGGGGATTCTATAAAATAGATTAGCTTCACACAGACGTCTTCTAACTGTCACAGTACTTACAGGTAACTCCAGACTGTCTTTGATCCTGGAGCTGATCCTTGGCTGAACCTTTGTCATTCTGGTTATTCTTCGATCCATTTTGATGGTTGTCTTCCATTTTCTTCCTCATCTCTTTGGTGTTGCTCTTAGGGTGACCACCTGGCTATTGCTCTGTTGCAGGACAGCAGACCTGATTTTGCGGGACAATGCGGGACACGAGGGAGAGAAATTACTATTATTATACTAGGTGAATAAATATTGATTTTTTTTATTAGATATCTTTTTGCAGTGATGTTAACATGTTTTAAATTGCTAAAAGGGTTTATAAAAATGTTAATGACGGCGCTGACCGGCGCTGTGAACGTCACTAATAATATTTAATAGTAATATCAGTAAAAAAATATTTTAACAGCACGTGTCTATTCAATCCAAATTATTAAGTGAAAATAATAATCCAATCGCTACAAAGCACATTTCCAAATAAGCACATAAATTCCATTAGGAAAGACTAGAAAGATTAAATGCGTTCTTACCGATTCAGTGCATCTTGAATTTATATTTTTGTCTGATCTGGCAGCTTCGAGTAGGGCCTTCGTTCATTATGTGTCTGTAGAACTCCTGGCAGGTGTAGCTGTAGTTCACTTTCACCAGTATTTCACTTTTATGAGGTCCACAGTTGCGCAGTTCCTTGTCTCTGTCCACGCAGCAGTCATGAGAGAAAACACCCTCTCCACGAACGCATTGGTGACAGGAATGCTCAGCCTCAAAGCCAAACCAGAGCTGTTATGTTTGGGGCACGGACGTGTCCAGTTTAAAGCTCATTTTTAATGCTTCCGCTTTTTCTCAGTGTTTATTTTCCCGCTCTGGCTAGCTAGCCGCTAGAACCAATAATAACTGCTGCGCTGCGCATGTTCAGTGTTTTTTTTAGACAAAATTAAAATGCGGGACACTGCTTACGACTTGCGGGACGCGGGACAAAGCTTCAAATTTCGGGACTGTCCCGCATTTTGCGGGACAGGTGGTCACCCTAGTTGCTCTTCATTTTAAGGCATTGGAGATCATTTTAACTGAACAGCCTATCATTCTTTGCACCTCTTTATTGGTTTAACCCTACTCCAATCAACTTTTTAATCAAAGTACGCTGTTCTTCTGAACAATGTCTTAAACGACCCATTTTCCTCAGGTTTTCAAATGTTCAACAAGTGCTGGGGGCTTCATCCTTAAATAGAGGCCACCTGATTCACACCTGTTTTTTTCACTAAATTGACCTCAGTGAATGAAGGCCACACTGATATTTTTTTTAACACACCCCTTTCAACTAATTGCCCAAGTGCACAGCTGTAAGAGCGTGTGTATCATGAATGCTGGGTCTTGTTTGTTTTCTGAGAATCTACTGCACCTACTGGGAACTTGTTTGCCACTTAGCAATAAAAAATATACTGTAAAAAAGGCCCCCTTGTGGCCGCTAAGCATCAGACATTTACTGTGACTCTTTCTCTCTCTCCTACTGGAAGATGCATCGCTTCACCTGGGCTGTTAGCCAATCACAAGTTGACTTAGAGTTGCTGCACTCCGGTAGTGTTCTGTCTGAGTTTTGCCAGTAGTGTATACTAATCATACCAACTTACAACGAGCATTGATACAACTGCTTTATTCTGTGTGCGTCTTTACAAGTAAGAATACACCTAATTTGTTGTGCCTTTGCTGCTATTGCTAAGGTTAGATTGGTAGTGTTTATCCGTTTAGTGTTGCTAAATGTAAGTTCATATCTGCCTGGTTAGGCCTCGTGTCATAATGCTTATTTCTAACAATGTATAGATTGCCACTTGGGCCTTATTCCTTGTTTACACATTGTATTAGACCAGTTAAGCCCTCTGTCTATAATTTGTACGCTATTGTGGTGATATTCACCTTCAATCCAGTTAATTGGTTATAGGGCAGGTAACTCCCGCATGTACATTGGTGGTCACGTGACACCTCTCAGAGCGGCCTGGTGTAGGTCTTTGTACAACCATAAGAGGGAGCCATTGTATTGCAAATGATGCATCATTTCTCATTGTTGTAGTTGTAGCTGTTTAGACCTACAGCATAGTTTTTCACTCTTTTAATGCCAGTTTCGGCCATGTTAAAATATAATTGTATTTCATTTCTGCTATTATTACAATAGAATACAGCTAATACAAATAGAGGTTTGTTGCATGATAATCATTCATTTGCATTCAACTAACTGTTTGTTTTACTTCTTTATTTATTCAGACCACACACACACAACCAAACGCATTCTTCACTGTACCTATGCAGTTATAAATTCAATAAATACTTCCAATGAAGAAATCTTGCGTGATTCTGACCGATCACCCGCTGTGAGCTCTACCCCACGATCCTCAAACTATATTAAACAAAGAAGCCAGTTCTCTTCATTACATATACTAAAAACCTGGATTATTCTGGTTAGTCACATTGTACTGATATTATTTTGAACAGTACTGTAAGAGCCAATCCTGGAGGACCTGAGTCTGCAGTCCACCTCCACCTCAAAGAGAAAGGACAGTCCTTTGAGGACAGCAATGTCTGAATTGTGTCCAGAGAGGCCAGATGGTCTGAGAGAGGGGTGAAGGAAGACATTTTTTGTGAAAATAGAAAATCCTTCTTTGAACAGAGGAGGTGGCCTCAGATTCATGTTGCCTAGTATTTATAAGTGTTGTAAAACCTAAAACAAAAGAGTTGCACCCTAGAAGAACAAACACAGAACCTGAATGGAACAGTAATGACTCTCACATCAGGAGTCACTCTGTCCTTTCAGAGCTAACAACTATGAGACCAGAACAGTCTGGTCCTATCAGAGTTAGTTCCATATTAAGCCCCTCCCTCTAGAGATAAAGCTCAGATCTCTTACAGTTGATCTCAGAATTGATAAAGTCTCTTGGAATTAGAGACAAAATGTCTTCACCTTGAAAACTGAGTCCAGATGCTTTTACTTCTTTTTTTCAATACAGATTAAAGAACTCTACATTAATCTGTGTATGGTTCGTTCTTTGGTTATTTCCTTTCAAAACTGTGTCCTTTATTCCCACAGCAGCCTATGCTTTAGCACCGGCCTCCAGCACAGCGCTCCCGTTGCTGATCTTATCTTTATGAAGTGGCCAGGAGTAGGATTATATGTTTGGACTAATGCTTTATGGATTCCCAATAAGTGCAGGCTACACAGAAACTTCACACGGGCCTGTAGTAGACAGGACAGGTAATTGTGACCGCTAAAGGGACCGGTTAAGCTTGCTCCAACCCCCCAAGGAGGAAGCGCTCTCAGTCCCCGCTGAGACAGTGGAGCTGTGGGGCAATGCAGACAGACAACATTTTATATATTTTTTAAATATGTTTTTAATTAGATTTTCCCGTTTTTAATTTAAAACAGAAAAACAACAATATTTGGTTGATATTTGTGTTTTTTGGATTTTGTTTTGAAACTGAATAACAAAAAAACTAACCACACACAAATTTAGTGTACTGTTTCCGTGAATCTAAAAGCTTGATTTTGACTGTAAAACCTGAATCAAAGAACCGTAATATAATTGATTTTAAAGTCTGTATTCATCTATAATATTTATAATTATTTGAACTTTGAGTTTTATTTTATTCTGAAGCCTTTTTGGTCCAAACCTGGAAATAACTGCATTTTGGTAAAATATACCAGGAGCTTAATTTATGCGAAAACAAAACAAAACGAGACAGATTTAGTTTGAGTTTATTTTGGACAGAAACATTCACATTTTTTTATATAATTTTCATAAACAAAATTGTGTTTAACACATTTAACCTATATCTCAAAAAGAAACTGGCATCTGTCCTTTTTACAAATATTTAAATCTATCCACACTCTTCTCAAACCAACCTCAGTTCATTCTGTTTCTGCTTCAGTCACCCTCCTACCCCTCGGTCCACCCCTGGGTTAGGGGTGGTCTCGGGGAGACTTGGGGGGTACTTTGGGGGGAATCTGGAGGTCTAAGGGGGACTCCGGGGGGAGTCAGGAGAGGGGGTGACTCGGGTGAACTAGAGGGGGACTGGGGGCAGGGCATAGTCCTTCACAGGCGAGGACCTCCACTCCTTGCCCTCGGTCAGCGCTCTCGGTTCGTGGATGAAGACGCTGAAGTGCACGCCCTGATTGGCTGCAGCTCTGACAAAGCGCGGTTCGCCGTCATGGTAACGGCGTGGAGGGCGTCGCCGGTGCCGAAGATGGCAACGGAGCGTGGAGTGACTGTGGCACTGGGAGCGAGGGCGAGCGTGCGGGTGGAGGGCCGGTCAGTTACCACAGTGACGCGGCCCAGCAGCGACTGAGCTCGCTCCTTTTCTTTGGCACCGCCCAGAGTTTCCAGGATCTCTCTGAAATCGTTGACGGCCGCTGTGCTTGCCAGAAGCTCTTTTCCCGCCATAAACGCCTCCAGAACGGGCAGCACCGGCGCTCGCCTCTCATTGGCCGCCTGCTCCGTAAGCACCACTTCCCTAAAAGTCAGGTGACACCCACCGTGCGTCAAAGACGACACCAGCGCCAGCAGCGTTGACACGTCTAAGTTCACTCTGGGACAGTCCGGGGCCAGGGCTGGGGCTGGGAACGAGACCCGGGACAGCACCAAGGACCGGTCCAGACGAGTTAGGGGCCGAGGGTCTGAGTCTGAAGCTGAGTCCTGGTAGAACCGCACCAGGTCCTCGTCCGAGGAGTCCTGAGGCTCGAGACTGAGTGAGGTCAGAGCGGGCAGAGCCTCGGCCTGGTCCTCTGCTGGGTTTGAGTGAGGATGATGGTGGTGAACTCCATTTCCCACGATGCTCTGCTCCCTGTGAACACAGCAACTACATTACAAACAAGAAAAAGTTGGAGGTACCTTTTAATTGGTTAAGGTTAACACACAACCCCAACATGCATGTGTGAATTAAAGTGTAGAGGCTTCAGCTGCTGTTCGACCCCTATCCCCTTTTCAGTTTGACTTCTGTGAATGAGTGGGCTCTGGTCAGGCTGCAGAGGGTCTTTTACCTGTCATCTTCTCCTCTCTCCTCTTCCTCCACCTCTTCCTCCTCCTCAGATTCCACCTCCACCTCACTGACCCCCACCACGTCCCCGCGGACCCCCACTCCCAGACGCTCCAGTTCCTGCGCCATGGGGCCGGAGACCCCGTTGTAAAAGGCAAACACCACACGGGGGCAGGTGTAGTGCAGCGGGTGCTGAGAGGCGGCCAATAGGAACTCTTGGGCCTGACCAATCACAGAGCGGTCACCGAACTGGCCCCGCCCCTGCCACACCGCGTGAAGAGCCTCTGCCTTTCGCCCGACAGCCTTCACCCAGAGGAGGCCTCCGTCTGCAACAGGAGCAGAGACAGGTACAGTGGCAAGAAAAAGTATGTGAACATTTTGGAATTTCATCGTTTTCTGAACAAATCTTAAAATGTGACCTGATCTTTGTCCAAGTCAAGGGTACTGACAAACATTCATTTATTTTCTACTGCTACTGATTTTTTTTTATAGCATCTCTATTAGGTTGAGGTCTGGGCTCTGACTTGGCCACTCCAAAAGGCCAATTTTGTTTTTCTTAAGCCATTCTGACGTACACACATCCTCAGATTATCCTGAAGAATTTTCTAATATACTTAAGAATTCTTCCCCTCAATGATTGAAGCTGGCCAGGCCCTGATGCAGCAAAGCAGGCCCAAATCATGTTTCCTCCTCCAGACTTTACAGATGGGATGATTTTTTCAGTGCCCTTTCTTAGCGGACGCTTTTATCCAAAGTGACTTACATAAAGCTTCACCAGTGTTACATTTACATTTTTACATTTGACATTTTTAGTTGACGCTTTCATTCAAAGCGACTTACATTAAGGTTCCATTCACCAGTGTTGCAGCTGGAACACCACTAGAGGCAAGGGGGGTTAAGTGTCTTGCCCAAGGACACAACAACAGTATGAACTGTGGGGAGAGCGGGAATCGAACTACCTACCGGTTGAAGGACGGCCGCTCTACCACTGAGCCACTAAGCCCCCAAATAGTTCAATCTTAGTTTCATCAGTCCAGAAAACATTTGGCCAATACCACTGTGGAGTGTCAATGTGCTCTTTTGCCAACTTCAGGCTTGCAGCAATGTTCTATTTAGTAAACAGTGTCTTCCTTCGTGGTGTTCTGCTGTGGATACCCTGCTTGTTCAGTGTTTAATAGAGCTGTGAATCTTTGGGTTTACAGCGAATCGATTCGATTCACGATTCAAAGGTTTTCGATTCGATTCAAGAACAATTTTAGCATATCAGAACGATTAAATTCGATTCGATTCTGTAAATCAGAACGATTAAATTCGATTAGATTCTGTAAATTTTAGTATACATTTGCATCTGAGCAAATAAAATACGTTTTTGGGAAATTCATGACCATTCAATACATTTTCAGTAACTTAATTAGACAGGTTTGGAGTAGGACTTCTCACGTCTGATGCTGAAATATTAGCTGCTGGTGCAGGTATTTCTATCTTAATGCCATGGCGTCTGCGGAGATGGTTGCTAAGGTTCGTTGTATTTCCAAAGTATTTTAAATCAGATTTACAATGTCTGCAAACTGCAACGGACTTGTCAATCTTTCCATTTACTTTGTGAAAACCGAAGTAATCCCAAACCTTTGATCTCATGTTGGCTGGTGCCTTGCAAATTTCTCCTTCTTCGTTGCCCTCCATAGTGCACTGCTGCGTTCAAGTACAAACATGCACGAATTGAAGATTAGTGACGTAATACACTGCGCGACTGCAGTGAGCGCCGCGTTACTGCAGACGCAAACTAATTTAAGATTTATAATTTTTTTTTAACATGATCCAATATCCATTGTTATATAATCGCGATTCATTCGATTTTTAAATTTAAAATTGATTATTGACCAAAAAAAACGATTCACGATTCAAAAATCCATGTTTCAAGATCGATGCATATGCATCAGCAGGATTTGTAATCGATGCATCGAGAAAATGAATGAATCGTTACACCCCTAGTGTTTAACGTATTGTAGACTCATGAACAGAGATGTTAGCAAGTTCCAATGATGCCTTCAAATCTTTGGCTGTCATTGGGGTTGTTTCTTTACCTCATTGATGAGTCTTCATTGTGCTCTTGGTGCCCACTTCTTGTTAGAGTAGCAACAGTCCCAAAGCGTCTCCATTTGTAAATTGTTTGTCTAACTGTAGACTGGTGAATTTCTAAAGTCTTTGAAATAACTTTGTAACCCTTTCCAGCTTTGTGTAAAGTAACAATTCTTGATTGTAGCTCCTTTGAAAGCGCTTTCTTGCAAGGTATAAGCGTGGTCTTCTTGTGAGGTGCAAACTCCAAACGTTTGAGGGGTTTTTAATCAGTCAAAGTAGCTGTCAATAAAGACACAATTTTTTGTGTAATTATTTCTAGACACATTATGTTTGTCAATACCTTGACTTAGATGCATTTCAGATAACACTTTAAGACAGATTTATTCAGAAAACCAAAAATCCCAATGTCCCAATCAAATAAATTAATTAAATTCTTTTTCTTGCCACTATTTAACTGGTATTTATTCTGCTCACAACTCAATTTAACCATCGCAGGAGTTAACCCTTGTTATTAGGCCCGAGCCGGTGATGACCGGGAGGGCCTATTGTTTTTGCTCGGATTTTTTTTTTTTTATCTTTATTGTGACCAAATGATCCTAAATTTGACCCAGTGAACATGCAAAAAGTCATTTCTATTGGTCCCACACTTCAAGCTCGGCGAAAATGTTATGTATTTGAAGTCGCCGAAAAAAAATTACGAAAAATAACTCAGTGTCGACCCCTACAAAAGTCAAAATACATTGGGCCTATGGAAAGTGAAAGTAACTTTTTTCCAACGTAGAAAAATGAAACTTGGTATATCCATAGAACACGTCAGGGCAAACAGAAAAGTCAATGACAGTCACACCCTAAACTTAACAGGAAGTCCGCCATGTGGGGAAGCGTGGCCACTAAAATCGCACCCCTTGCGCAGAAAGATGCAAATCATTGTTTTAATCTAAATGGCCCCAAATTTGGTGAGTATCATCTAGACACATGTGCCAATCAAAGTTGTAACTTTGTTGTTGATATCTTATCGGGTATGGGTGTGGCAAACCTGTAACGAGGTGGCCATTTTTGTGAAAATTAAATGTCTCTTCACTCTCAAACGCCTTCTCGGATCAAGTCGGACCCAAAAAGACCTGAACACAAAAATATGTAAATAAAAGGGTTATCTTTAGAAATGGCTCTCCAGCGCCCCCTACAAACTTATAATGGGACCCAAGAATTTAGTTTGTCATAGAGACATAAAATTTGGTACACACATCTCTTATGTCATGACGAGCATAAAAGCCAATGACAACCACCCCCTATCTATAAATGTGTTGCCATAGCAACGTCCCAAATATGTGGAAAAAGTCAATGGGAAGTGAAAATTTTAGTTTGTCGTAGGCAAATGAAACTTGGTACACACATCCAGTATGGGCTTATATACAAAAAAGCCAAAGGGGACCACACCTTATCACACACGGGAAGGCGGCCATTTTAAATTGAAGATGTGAACCGACTTAGAATACAACCTCTCTTTTAAAAAACAACAGAAAATAGCTGCTTCATTCCACAGACACCAAACTTGGGCAAAATGAGCTAAACACATGTGTGTAAAATAGACAGGCGTTTTTCTTGTCGTTTTTGCTCGAGTTATATATTTTTATTATAATTTGGAATATATTTTTTTTATTATAATTTTTCTGAAAAATGATTTTCAATTTGACCCAGTAAACGTGCAACTAAAAGTAATTTTTATTGGTCACAGACTTCAAGCCCGGCAAAAATTTATGTATTTCAAGTCCCCGAAAAAAAAATATGAAAAATGACTCAGTGGCGACCCCTAGAAAAGTCAAAATACATTGGTTCTATGGAAAATGAAAGTAAATTTTTCCAATGTAGAAATACAAAACTTGGTACATCCATAGGACACCTCAGGGCAAACAGAAAAGTTTATTACAGCCATATCGTAAACTCAACAGAAAATCTACTTTGTTGGGTGGAATGCGTGACCACCTAAACCGCACCCCTTGTGTCTAAAGGCTTTTCATCTAAACAGCTCCAAATTTGGTGAGTATCATCTAGACACGTGTGCAAAAAAAGTTATCAATTTGTTTTTTGATACATTTGTGGCTGTGGTCGTAATGAGTCTGTGAAGAGGCAGCCATTTCTTTGGGAAATAAATGCCATTTCCCAATTGCCAGGATCCTTCCTTTAGAGGAGGCCCCTCCAGAGCCACGACTAGAGTCTTAGAAAACTCCTCAGAATCCTTTGGAACTTGTAACCTTGTACTTTTAGACAAGTTATATTTACATTTTGCCTTTTTAAACAGGGGGGTGCAGCGATTCCTGAGTCATCTCAAATCTCCAGCCAGTACTTTGTTTTTCTCGCCTTAGCCCAAGTATAATCTATAATTTTCAAAGGTTCAGACAGCTCCCAGGAAAACCAGAGATTGTGGAGACCTTTAACTCTAAATTACAAGGTGGTGTAGCAGGCCCCAGCAGTAGCACAGGCCCGGTTATTTGACATTACCGTGAAGTTTATGCTTTAAAGCACGAAATGCAATCCTCCGAGTACATGTGTCCCCGCGGTCTCAAGGGAGGCGAGGGCCTTTATCGCCGCTTGCGGCTTTAATTTTGTTTGCACTTCATGACCACCGTGGGTTTACTACGGTGGTCATGAAGTGCAAACAAAATAACAAAACAGAAAACAGAAAACAAATTAAAGCCGCATGCGGCGATAAAGGCCCTCGCCTCCCTTGAGACCGCGGGGACACATGCACTCGGAGGATTGCATTTCGTGCTTTAAAGCGTAAACTTCATGGTAAAAGGATTCTGAGGAGTTTTCTAAGACTCTAGCCGTGGCTCTGGAGGGGCCTCCTCTAAAGGAAGGATCCTGGCAATTGGGAAATGGCATTTATTTCCCAAAGGTTGCCTCTTCACAGACTCATTACGACCACAGCCACAAATGTATCAAAAAACAAATTGATAACTTTTTTTTGCACACGTGTCTAGATGATACTCACCAAATTTGGAGCTGTTTAGATGAAAAGCCTTTAGACACAAGGGGTGCAATTTAGGTGGTCACGCATTCCACCCAACATAGTAGATTTTCTGTTGAGTTTACGATATGGCTGTAATAAACTTTTCAGTTTGCCCTGAGGTGTCCTATGGATGTACCAAGTTTTTTATTTCTACATTGGAATAAAGTTACTTTCACTTTCCATAGGCCCGATGTATTTTTACTTTTCTAGGGGTCGCCACTGAGTCATTTTTCGTATTTTTTTTTCGGGGACTTCAAATACATAAATTTTTCGCTGGGCTTGAAATCTGGGACCAATAAAAATGACTTTTAGTTGTACGTTTACTGGGTTAAATTGAGGATCATTTTGCAGAAAAAATATGATAAAAAAATATATACCGAATTATAATAAAAAAATATATAACTCGAGCAAAAAAGTCTAGAAAAACGCTTGTCTATTTTACATACATGTGTTTAGCTCATTTTGCCTAAGTTTGGTGTCTGTGGAATGAATCAGCAATTGTATGTGTACTTTTAAAAAAGAGGTGTATTTTTAGTCGGTTCACATTTTCAATTCAAAATGGCCGCCTTCCCGTGTGTGATAGGGTGTGGTCCCAATTGGCTTTTATGTTCATAAGCCCATGGTGGATGTGTGTACCAAGTTTCATTTGCCTACGACAAACTAAAATTTTCACTTCCCTTTGACTTTTTCCACATATTTGGGACGTTGCTATGGCAACACATTTATAGATAGGGGGTGGTTGTCATTGGCTTTTATGCTCATCATGACATAAGAGATGTGTGTACCAAATTTTATGTCTCTATGACAAACTAAATTCTTGGGTCCCATTATAAGTTTGTAGGGGGCGCTGGAGAGCCATTTCTAAAGATAACCCTTTTATTTACATATTTTTGTGTTCAGGTCATGAATGTGCACAAACGCCTTTTGGGTCCAACTCGATCCGAGAAGGCGTTTGAGAGTTAAGAGACGTTTTATTTTCACAAAAATGGCCACCTATTTACAGGCTTCACACCCATACCCGATAAGATATCAACAACAAAGTCACAACTTTAGTTGGCACACGTGTCTAGATGATACTCACCAATTTTGGGGCCATTTAGATTAAAACACAATGATTTGCATCTTTCTGCGCAAGTGCGATTTTAGTGGGCCGTTTCACCCCACATGGCGGACTTCCTGTTGAGTTTAGGGTGTGACTGTCATTGACTTTTCTGTTTGCCCTGAGGTGTCCTATGGATGTACCAAGTTTAATTTTTCTACGTTGGAAAAAAGTTACTTTCACTTAATATAGGCCCAATGTATTTCGACTTTTCTAGGGGTCGCCACTGAGACATTTTTGTAATTTTTTCGGGACTTCAAATACATAAATTTTTCACGAGCTTGAAGTCTGGGACCAATTAAAATGACTTTTAGTTGCACGTTTACTGGGTCAAATTTAGGATCATTTTGCAGAAAAATTATAATAAAAAAATATACCAAATTATAATAAAAAAAATATAACTCGAGCAAAAAGTCTAGAAAACGCTTGTCTATTTTACATACATGTGTTTAGCTCATTTTGCCCAAGTTTGGTGTCTGTGGAATGAAGCAGGTATTGTCTGTGTTCTTTTAAAAGAGGTTTATTTTAAGTCGGTTCACATTTTCAATTCAAAATGGCCGCCTTCCGTGTGTGATAGGGTGTGGTCCCGTTGGCTTTTTGTTCATAAGCCCATGGTGGATGTGTACCAAGTTTCATTTTTCTTTTTGGCCAGGCTTTAGCTACTTTCCTTTGAAAAGAGTTGGCAACACTGGTTATTATGGTTACGGACAGAGCAGCGGGAAATTTTAACATGTTTAGCGTAGCCTGATAATGCGTTAGAAACTAAAATCTAAAAGCTGAGCCTTGGCAAAACATAACGAAGATTCACTGACGTTATGGACGGAGAGGGAACGTTTATTTTAGTTTATTCAGCTCCTTAGCTCCGTGTCAGTGTCAAAGCTGAACAACAGCCCTTTATCCTCTAGTCCCGACTGCTTTGATAATCAGAGAATGAATCCAGAACTGAACCAGGACTGGACAGTTTTAATGTCGGGATTAAAAAGACTCAGCTCAGAGGAAAGTGAGGACGTCTAATAATGTGGTGAGTTGTACATTTGTCTGTCAACTTCTTTATTCTGTTGTAAGTTAGGTACTTATTTGACCTAATTGACAAACGTGAGTAATTAACATTCACGTTCATTTGAACCTAACACATGTTCATTTGGGTGATTAAAAACAGAAAAGGTGTGAAAGGAGGTTTGGAGATGAGTGACACAGGTTAAGTCTTCCTTAAGTTGTGTCAGTTTCTGTGTGAATCCTAAATCCTGTTACAGAACTAATCATAAGCATTTTAATTAAAATGTTACCCCACACGGAGAAAATACAGGAAATAAATATTTATATTCTAAATTTTGTTTTAAGATGAACCTGCAAATTAAACAGTAACAGTTAATTATTGGCAACAGCTAATGCTAAAGAAATGCTCAGTACTTTTTCCCTTGTTCCTGTTGTTTTCAGAGGAATGACAATAGAAAGAGATCAATTATGACAGGCATCTCTGTCACATTTGTTTAACAAATATGTTTTGGCTTGAATTTATGATTTTTTGTATGTATTTAAAATGTTCTCACACATGTTTTAAAGGAGTATTAGGCATTATATGTAGAATTCCAGGCTGTTGTCAATAAACCACCAGGTCCTGAGCTTTAGCCTCTTTTGATTTTGTAGTTTTTTACTTTTGTCTGTGAGCTGTGTTTGGTGAAAGCTAAACACTCAAACATCCACAAGGGATAAAATACAGAAAACAGTGGATTATCTACATTAATCTCCATTTGTTTAAAAGGCTGTAGGTGTGGAATAAATGAGACTTTACTTTAAAGACTTATATTCAAACACATATCCTTTAATTTAAATTTTCCGGACCCCTCACGGTGAGGAAAGTTACTAAGCGGACCTCGGCTGATTTTAATTCAGGACCCCTGATGTAACTTGTTTGTTGAACCTGCCTGGTCTATTTTCCCAGGATTCCAATATTCTGTTTTAGCATGTGGACAATGGAAAATTATTACAATTTAAGAACGTTTTCACCTTAATGATTACTGTCCTGTTTTTCTTTGAATAATTCCTCATTAAAAAAGACCATTCAAGCAGCACGTTTGTCCTCATGTTCTTGAGAATGTACTGTAGGGTTGAAAGCTGCAGCTGCTACTAGTGTGGAGTGAATGGACAGCAACAAAGCATTAAAGCAACAATGTCCCCTCAATGCTAATGTAAACCCTGGTTGGATAAGGATTGAAAATTGGATATGAAAATGAAATCTAACACATAGCTTCATTGTTAAAACTGATAAAATAATTGCTGTCTGTGATTCTACTGTATATGGGCTGTGGCAATAATTTTGAAAAATAATAGCTCGCAGCAACATATGAAAAAAAAGAACTATGTGTTCTGTCTTTGTATTAATCTTAAGGTTAGTGTTGCCCCTTGTGGTCATGATAATAATTTGTTCTGTAAGAAGTGTTGCCTCTAGTGGTCACTCCAGTTACTTTGTTAGTTCAAGCAGTGAGAGAGCACATGGCAGCAACATGAGGCTCAACAATCTAACTCCATCCGTGGTAATCCTTTAAAATGTGGCATCGGCTGTAAGTTTATTTCATTTCTCTTTATGTGAAGCATCATTTTACAGCTGTATTGTTTAATATTTGTTGCTTTGTTGATGTCTGTGTTTATTCTATTTGTATTCATTTTATGTTATGTTAGCTTGCTAGTAGACAGTGACACTGATACTGTTGTATTATCTGTTTTACTTGTAGTTTCACAAAAAAGGAAAGACACAATAAACCAAAGAAAAGAAGATTTATTCTACAAATCCAAATACTAGTTTTCTGCGTCTTAATTGGAATTTTGTTGACACTAGCTAGAATTTACTCTTTACACAAGAGGGAAGGACAGCATACTATGAACTAGTTCATTTTTGGAACTGTGAACTTAGTTCAAAATTTTGAAGTTTGAACTGAACTGAACTAGTTCATTTTAAAATTTGTGACCTGAACTTTGAACTAGTTCTTGTAGAAAGTGAACTTTCCCAACACTGAACCGCAATGAGGTTCAAACTGGGTCTAACCTGGAGCAAAAGGTTTAGAGAGATCTGAACAAGTTTTAGTTGTATTTAAGTAGGATTTAGATGGATTTTGAACAAGTTTTAGTAGGATTTTTCTTTAGGTTCTAGCTGTTGTTGAACAGGTTTAAGAGGTTTACCTGCCACCACGTCCACTGTGAGGCTGTGCTTGTTTCCTTCTGAATCAGTGAAAGTGAAAACTCGGAGCAAAGCCACCACCGTCTGCAGACTCTCGGCTGACTGCACCTGAGACAGGTCAGAAGGTAACGGTCAGAAGGTAACGGTCAGAAGGTAACGGTCAGAAGGTAAAGGTCAGAAGGTAACGGTCAGAAGGTAACGGTCAGAGGGTAACGATCAGAAGGTCTGTTAGCCTATTAGAAAATAGGCTAACAGTTTAAATCTCTAGAAATAGTTGAACTTCCTTCTCTCTGATGTTGCTGCTGCAGACCTTTATTCTAACAATGTTAACTCATCCCCATTTCACCAACTTTATCTTAAGAAGAGCACCGTAAAAAAAAAAGAGAATGACACCCCTCAGTCTTTACATAGAGCTGCACTTTAGAGACCACTGCACCATCACTTCATCATGTGTCCTACCCCCCCTCACTGACAGGTCTGACGGAAGAGATGTGTTTTCAGGCGTTTTTTAAAGATGGCTACAGAATCTGCTGATCTTGTCTCGTTTCCTCGTTATACCATGGTGTAGGTCGTCTGGTTGGTCTGGGCTTTGTCCTGAGGGGTGCCACTAAGTCAGTGATGGCCGAGAGGGTTGCATGGACCTCCTTTGTGTAGGCTTCTATTGAGTTTCCAGGTGGAGTTAAATTAGGAAGAACATCTGTCAGCCGTGTGGCAAACATTTACATTGCAGCCGCGCTAAAATTCCGTTTAGACACTACGCAATTGTCGGAATTTGAGGGGAGTCTATAACTAATCTCAAATTCCACCAGTGAGTGATCAGAAGTAGCTCACTGGGTAGAGCGGTCGTCCTTCAACCGGAAGGTAGGCGGTTCGATTCCCGCTCTCCCCACAGTTCATACTGTCGTCGTGTCCTTGGGCAAGACACTTAACCTTGCCTCCAGTGACTGTAACACTGATAATTACATTAGAACAATGTAAGTCGCTTTGGATAAAAGCGTCAGCTAAATGAGTAAATGTAAATGTAGAAACAGCAGATGAAAGAGAGGAGACGAAGAGATGGGAGACATCTATTCCCCGAGCCAAAACAAGATCCAGATAGTTTGGTAGTAGACAATTTTTGCAGAGGTGACATCAGCGGAGAAAGTAGAGAGGAGAGACTGGTAGATACAGAGGTTAGTGGGATCTTTTGACTCGCGCCATTTTCTCTCAGCTGACCGGAGGCTGGCGCGGTGCTCGCGTAGAACATCGGATAACCAGGGGGCAGACGAGGATGTACGGGCTGGTCTAGATGTAAGAGGGCATAAGTTGTCCAAGCAGGATGTAAGCGTGGAGCACAGAGTGTCGGTGGCGTTGTTTGTGTTTAAAAGAGAGAGCTCCTCAGAAGAGGGGAGCGCAGAAGAGACAGCAGAGGAAAAACGGGAGGGACTGAGTGTACGCAGGTTGTGTCGGAAAGTGACCAGCGGTAAAACAATTGCAGTGTCTGGAGAAGTTAGGTCGAGGTCGAGAGTAATGAAGAAATGATCAGAAGTGTGCAGTGGCGTGACCTGAGTGTGGCGAGTGGAGCAGTATCTTATGTAGATAAGATCTAGTTGGTTTCCAGACTTGTGGGTTGCCGATGTGGAAACCTGCTTGAGGTCAAATGATGCAGTTAGGTTAATGAAGTTAGCAGCCTGTGGCTTTTCAAGGTGGATGTTGAAGTCTCCTAATACCACCAGAGGGGTACCATCCTCAGGGAAGGATGAAAGAAGCGCATCCAACTCCTCCAAGAAATGTCCAAGCTGACCTGGGGGCCGATAGATAACTACAAAATGACTTTTAACAGGGTGGGTGAGCAAAAGCGCTTTACATTAAGCTTACATTCACCAGAGTTACAGCTGGAACACCACTGGAGGCAAGGTGGGTTAAGTGTCTTGCCCAAGGGCACAACGACTGAACTGTGGTGAGAGGGTGGGATGTTATGATTTTTTGGGATGTATCGAGCGGGGATCAAACCGCTCACCCTCCGGTCGAAGGACATTTCAGTTTGTGCTTTAAAGGACATGTGCCCCAGCGGTCGCGGTTTATTTTTTATTTACACTTAATAACTTATTCTCCCGTCTGTTGTGGTTGATGCTCAAGAGAAATACTGTTGTTTTTTATAACAATGAACTAAGTATTGAATGGAAGACTCACCACGGCGCTCAGGTGCGTCAGGTTGGAGCTGTGCACATGTGCGCCCCTCACGTGCACGCCACCGCTCTGGATGCGTCTTAGAAACTTGAGCTCGGACCTGAGTTTCCCGCAGAGTTTCACTTGACCCTCTGCACCAATTAGACGCTGCGCTCGCCGCAGCAGGTCCTCGGCCACGCCCACACGCTCCGATAGTACAGCCTGGGTTGCCATGGAGATGGATGGACAGTGGGAGGGGTCTGAGGAGAGTGACACCAGCCACGTTTTCATTGTTCATTAAAATGAGTTTAAAGTATTTTTACAGTTTTTGTCCATAACCTGGAAAATATTCAACTGAGGGACACATGACTTCACTGAGAAGAACAATGTCTGTGTATATATATATATATATATATATATATATATATATATATATATACACACACACACACATACATACACATATATACAATGCCCACTAACCTCTGAGACTTTTTACTCTAGAAAACACTTTCCTTACTCTGCAGGCATACATCCCTTAAACATTACTGTAGCTAAAGTGCATGTGTTAGTTTTATATTTGTACATTTGTCATCTGTAAATCATGACAACAGTAGACAGGTAAATGTTTATGGCAGGTTTTCAACATGACAGACATTACCTCTAACCCAGTACAGTTCACATTTACTAAAGTATTATATTTAGGCAAATGTAAGTTCAAATCAAAGTCCACTATTTTCTAAAAACAGTCCTTACACAGTAACATACAGTGAGCTGGAGAATAAAAGACCAACATTAATGTTGTAATATGTTCTGTGATTAACAGTAAATCTCATGAACAGAGGAGACTGGTCCCAACAGCAAGACTGGTTTTAAACATAAGTTTTTACTTTGTTCTCTGTCTTTGCAGAGCCCCTCTACAGTTACCTGTCTGCTGCTGCTTCTGTCGGCCCGACCCAGTCCAGTCCAGTCCAGTCCAGTCCAGTCTAGGACTGTCCAGTCAAGTCCAGTCCAGTCTAGGACTGTCTGGTCTGGTCTGGTCTGGTCTGGTCCGGTCCGGTCCGTCCCGTCCCGTCCAGTCTAGTCTAGTCTAGTCTAGTCCAGTCTAGTCCAGTCCAGTCATCGGTCCTCTTTGCTCCTGCACAGCTGACATAGCCCAGCCTCGTCTTCCTCAGCTTCATCTGACTTCACATCCTGGTCCATCTACAACTTCAGCTTCTTTTAAATAAACTTAAACTCAATCAAATCTCTATTTATGTATGTGCTTCTAGGTTTGAAGGCATATATAAAATGTATTTCACGCTCTTAAATCTGACATAATTTATACATTTTGTATTTAAGTGCACAGAGTTAATAACTTGTAAAAAGTGTTTTTATTCATTTTAAAATAAACTTTTAAATAACATGAAAGTAGCTGAAAGCAAACAGACAAAACTTTAGTTTATTTATTTAAAAATGTATTTATATTTATATGTATATTATATTTATGCCATAACCAATAGAAGTTATTTTGGAAAAGAATCAGAAATCATAAAACACATGTTTGTCTCTTTTTAAATTGGAATAATAAAGTAGTGCTGCAAAGATGGAAGGGTTTCTTGAACTTTCAGGTTGCTCCTGAGGTCTTTGACCTGCAGCTGTAAGGAAACTGAAAAACAAAAATAAAAACTGGTTTAACACATATTTACTACATCTCAAAAATACAGCACTTGCTTCTTTGACTACAATTTCTAAATAACCAGTTTCTTAAAAAAGATATGCAATGTGTCTATTTTATGTTTTAAAATAAGTTGAAAAAACATCATTACAACATACAGTTTATAATTACGAGGATATCTATTAATAATAAAGCAGTTTAGTACTATTGCTGTAGATGTGTTTTTGAACAAAGATGACAAACATAGTGATGAGTAAAAGGAGAATATATATAAAAAAATGTAGATATTGGTGTAAAAGTTAAATTTACCTGAATTAGAGCAGCCACCAGAGGGCGCTGATAACACAGGGACAGTGAAGGAGCAGCGATGCTAAGTTTAGCTCAGGTCTCTGTCGGAGCTTTGCTGCTGTCTGCAGGAGCGAGCACGTGATCTTCTGATTGGCTCACTGGTTACCATGAGAACGGGCACTCAACTCAGTCCATATGCCCAAATTGAGACTTCTGGCTCCATAAAATCAACATGGCGACTTCCATAACGGAGTAAAAATGGCGCCTGAAAGAGCGTCAATCTTGAGGTTTTTAACGCTATGAGTGACGTCACACTCTTTATGTCCAGCCCCTTTAAAGTCACTGATCATCCTCGAATAAATGAAAAATTTATAAATTAATATTACAACGATTCAGACAGTGTTGATTTAGTTTTCGTCAACAACATATTTTTGCAGCCGAAAACTAAACGTAATTAATTAGAACAAAAACTATCTAAATGCTTTAAATATCAAACAATGTTAACGCAGGAGGAAAAGAAGGGAGGACATGTGGACACATTTCATATTGGACGCCACGGCAAACAACCATTACCGAGAAGAACAACAAACCTGAAGCAGCATTTGCAGCAAGCCAGCACTGATTTTTTAAATATATTTGGTATATAAAAACAAATAAAACATTGAAATATAAAGAAGCATTTATACCTGGCGTTACACACAAAACAAATTGTTTAAAAACATGCATTATAAAATCAGCTATACAACTCAAAATGAACATGTATCAACACAAACATTTACAAAGGCTCAAGATATTTTCTTTCCATAATTCTTTTATTCTTTAGAGATTGTTCTCACAGTAAGCATTTCCATTTTTTATATTGATATAATATTTTATATATATATTTTATATACAAACTTAATATAAATAAAATATAAAAAAATCATATTCTCATTCATCATTTAAAGGCAGGTCTACGGACCCCCTAAAAAGGAACATTGGCCCAAAAAAATTAAAATGGTAAACTTTCTGGTGCGCATGTAAAAGTTTTCTGGTCGGTTTTTGCCGCCAGAAGACAACAATGGAATGAGCTGTTCCTTTTTCTAAAAACTCAACGAAATATTGAGGACAGCGTTATCAGCAGACTTAAAGCTGACAAGGCAAGTGTTAACTAAGTTCACATTGTGAAAGTTAAATGTTAAATTTGCCCAAATAACGTTAGCAGTTCTTCGTTAGCTTGTTTTGGCCAGAGGTGAAGTTAGTTAGAGAATGCTGTTTCGGCAGAATGTCATGCCTGAATTTTGATGAGTGGGATGATTTATTTGTCCTGTGTGGTGATAGTATTTTATATTTTGAGACACTAGTTAGGCTACATGTTATAGAAGCTAGTGGGAAAAAAAACTGTTATATCTGTCGAAACCCTCTTCAACTTGAGGCTTATTCTACATGTTCTTTTTTCAAATGGTTTGACAATTTGCCTTTGCATTCTGTCGTTTGCAGATCGACGTTAAAGTCATAAATGTTATGTCTGATGAGGAGTTAGGGCAGTATATTGTGAGGTATGGGGACCGACTCGCACTCAAAGCATTTTGTCGGCAAAGAACTGTGGAAAGAGAAAGGGGGCGGTGAAGTCCACTCTGATGCAGAGGATAAGAGATAGACTACAAGAACAACAGAAAACATCTGCTGACAACAACACTGCAGCAGGCCGTCAAGTTGGCAACAGGCATGCTGCTAAAGACTTTTAAGGGTGATTTTCCACAGGTCCAGACAAGACATGGAGGTGGAACAAGGCACCTGACTATCCAGAAAACAGTTACTATGGGGGAGCTGTTGGAGGTTGGCTTGTTCTTTCCAAATGGACAATCTTCAAAAGGACCGGTGCAAGACTTCAAGTTTGATATTCGGGATTTTAGCCACAACATTGTACCCCTCGAAAGCACAGTGAGCCAGCTGTATGACCAGACTAAACTTACTCCTGCTCCCAGAGAACAGAAAACGCATCCCCTAAACACGCCTCTGATACATCTTCAGACTTTGAGCCGACAGTGAACAGGGCAAAGGCACTTTGTCTTTGTGACATTTGTATTTTTTTAATTATTCTTCTTTTAAATATATGGTATTAGAAGTCATTATATACCCAAATTAACACGTTTAGTTTAAATATGAATTACATTCAGGCAAGCTGTCACTCACAAAACACACTGAATTGGATGCACGGACTGGATTTGGTTGATCACATGTGTAAGCTTACAACACAAGAGCAGAGAGCCCTGTAACTATTACAACTGTGGACATGTTGAATATGTATAACCAGTAATATTCACTCCTTGGGTGAGGTGATTACTTTCGTTTGTCACTCTTGTCTCATTTATTTATGTCCTGTCCACTTCTGTCTTCAGAAAAATGAAGAAATGACAAACTAATTTCTGGATATTTACCACGCCAGTCTTTGCCAATCAGTGCATGTTGCATTGGAGTCTTTTGAGTAAAGATATTTGGAAGAAGAACATAGATATTATTATCCCCTTATTTCTTTGCAGACTAGAAGAGTGCAGAGACGATCTTTGAAGAACAAATTCAGACATTTAAATCACCAGAACACTGGAAATGACCATCAAGAGTATCACATAGAGACATCTTCAGATTCTGATCCAGCACCCAGAAACATGGAACATATACAAGAGTAAGCTTGGAGATAAAATACTGCATTTTTACAGTCTCCATCTGCAACAAATGTATATAGCATATAATGTACATAGTCTAGTACACACCAGCAAAGTTGGCAAAAGATTGTGGATATCAACCTAGTCTGAACAACCTTTTACTGCTGAGTTGTTCAGATATGTCAGTAACATCATATTTGGGTTGTAGAAAACAGTACAATTGGACAACAAAGAAAAGATTGGAATATATTTAAGGAAGGTATTTATGTTATATATCTGAACTGTAACATCAATATTTTGATGAATTAATTGAAGCAAGGTATTGATTTAGTTTCTCCTACCAACTCCAAATATAGAGTGACCCCTAGTGGAGGCAGGAATGTGGTTTAAAAGACAGCTTCCACTTTGACACAAACATGACAAACAACATAAATTAATCTTAAATTTAAACTGCTGCTAAGCCAGTACGGGTCAGTTCTATGAATGTTACACTAACCTAAATTGTACAGAACAATCTGCTGCGGTTGCTAAGTGACATGATGGCTTAGATCAGGGGTCCTTAATTAAAATCAGCCGAGGTCCGCTTAGTAACTTTCCTCACCGTTAAGGCCCCCGGAAAATTTAAATTAAAGGATATGTGTTTGAATATAATTCTTTAAAGTAAAGTCTCATTTATTCCACACCTACAGCCTTTTAAACAAATGGAGATGAATGTAGATAATCCACTGTTTTCTGTATTTTATCCTTTTGTTTCCATGAGGAGGATGTTTGAGTGTTTAGTTTTCACCAAACACAGCTCACAGACAAAAGTAAAAAACTACAAAATCAAAAGAGGCTTCAGCAACAGCCTGGAATCCTGCATATAATGCCTAGTACTCCTTTAAAACATGTGTGAGAACATTTTAAATACAAAATCATCAAATCAAGCCAAAACACATTTGTTAAATAAATATGACAAAGATGTCTGTCATAATTGATATTTTTATTGTCATTCCTCTGAAAACAACAGGAACAAGGAAAAAGCACTGAGCATTTCTTTAGCATTTACTGTTGCCAATAATTAACTGTTACTGTTTAATTTGCAGGTTCATCTTAAAACAAAATTTAGAATAGAAAGATTTATTTCCTGTATTTTCCCCGTGTGGGGTAACATTTTAATTAAAATGCTTCTGATTAGTTCTGTAACAGGATTTAGGATTCACACAGAAACTGACACAACTTAAGGAAGATTTAACATGTGTCACTCATCTCCAAACCTTTCTTTCACACCTTTTCTGTTTTTAATCACCCAAATGAACATGTGTTAGGTTCAAATGAACGTGAATGCTAATTACTCACATTTGTAAATGAGGTCAAATTTGCGACAAACGAGTCAAGTAGCTAACTTACAACAGAATAAAGAAGTTGACAGACAAATGTACAACTCACCACATTATTAGACGTCCTCACTTTCCTCTGAGTCTTTTTAATCCTGACATGAAAACTGTCCAGTCCTGGTTCAGTTCTGGATTCATTCTCTGATTATCAAAGCAGTCGGGACTAGAGGATAAAGGGCTGTTCAGCTTTGACACTGACACGGAGCTAAGGAGCTGAATAAACTGAAATAAACGTTCCCTCTTCGTCCATAACGTCAGTGAATCTTCGTTATGTTTTGCCAAGGCTCAGCTTTTAGATTTTAGTCGTTTCTAACATTATCAGGCTACGCTAAACATGTTGAAATTTCCCGCTACTCTGTCCGTAACCATAGTAACCTGAGGACCTGCGCGTGTAGACGTAGCTGTCCTAGAAGTGCTGGTTCAAAAATATGTTTTACACAATGCACTTGTAATTATGAATAATGTCTTAAGGTCCAGATCAAAGCCTCTCGAGGTCCGGATCCGGACCGCGCTCCGCCTGTTGAGTACCCCCGGCTTAGATGATAATTTTCTGTTTTTCTTTACTGTTTAACAGACAGGAGAACCAATCAAGCAATTAAGACCAGCGTCTCCTCAGATGACCAATGCAGACATTCTTCACTCACCATCGTCTGTTGGCTCTGAAGATGATTGTGTATTTCTTTCATCAAATCAAGACAAGTCGCCCAGTGAAGAGTCAAATGTCTTTCTTGCGCTTGGCATCCAGACATCTCTTGAACACTCTGAAGTACAGTTTGGACCCATTTCTGTTTATGATGGTGATGATCAAGACTCCACTATTCCCTGGAATCCAGATGAGTTAAACACTATGCAGGTAGTTTTTTTTTTTTATAGTGTCAACTTATTATTTTTAAATCTTTTTTTTGTTGTGCATGACAAATGCGTAATCATTTTTATGGCAATTGCTTATTTTTTTTTTTTTAATCTGGCAGCATTCAACACTGAATGATGGACCTGCATCCTCAAACAGAACTCCAGTATCACCAGACTTATCGGAAAAAGAAGTCTACTATGTAAAATTAAGACGAGTGTACATAATTCAAGATGTGCTAAATGTCTTCATGGATCCCCAAATATTAACTGTTAATCTAAAAATGGAGTTAAAAAATGAAAAAGCTGTAGACAGTGATGGTGTAACTCTGCTTTCTGGGAAGACTTCCTGGAACAGTGAGAGGGAGAAGAACGAGTGCCACGACTGGGAAGCTATTGCAAGAGTTTGGCTGAAGGGGTATAAGACTAAATTGATATTTAATCAACAAAAACTAAATTAAATATTGATGCCAAAATTAACACTAGATTCATATCGATCTGTGTAGAGTCTTTAACTTCAGCTGGAGACTTTACCCACGGCCACTGTGTGACAGAGTGATGTCATCACGTTACAGACAGGGTCAGAACCTGTCTCTGTGGGTTCGACTGAATCCAGAATTAACCCTTCACAAAATATTATTGATTATTGATCCAGTAACCCCTGAGTTTCACTGCTGTCAGAGCATCTCAGGCTTCTCTCTTTCGCCAACAGCAGAAAATACAGATGAAACTTTACATTTAAAACAAACTGAAGCAGATGAAAAAGTTATAAACTGTTAAAAACAACTAAAGACAGTTAAAATGTTAAAAGCGGAGACCTGAGTCTGAGGTAAGTTCAGTGAAAGCAGAGTTAACTTAGCTCATGTTAGCACTGACCAAAACCAGGCCTAACCCGGTCCCTCTGAGTCCGGTCTAAACCCGAACCAGGTCTAAGTCTCACCTGAGTCTGGTCCAAATCCAAAACAGGGTCTAAACTGAGCTCACGTTTCTTTACGTGACTCGCTGCTGCAGCTTCTTCTTCTTCTTCTTCTTCCTCTTCTGTTGTTGTTGTGGCCAGGGGCCTGTTCTTCTTCTGTTTTTTTTTTTTACGGGGTTTGGTCCAAAGAAGCATCGGCGCCACCTCCTGGAGACTGACCCCCACAAGTTTTATTATTTAAAATATTCATGTGTATTTTCCTTTAAACTTCCTTTGTAGAGTAAAAAACTAGGCTCACGTTGTTTATTCGTTTCACTCATTTCGGGTTCACACTTTGTCATTAAAATGAGACTGATATAACGTGAATCTTTCAAAATAAAACATGTTAAATCATCAGTGTTCAGTCTAATTCCGTGAATAGAGTGTTTGTTAGACTTGTGTGAAATTATGTGGTTATACCACACAGATACGCAGAGATAAGACTCAAATTTACTGTAAAAACAACGTTATTCTGCGTCACAAACTGGCTCTACAGGTTCAGGCTTTTACTGTAAAGCTCCGGATGTTCGGCCTTACTCCACAGGAAGTCTCTCAGCGCTGTAAGCTTTTTGGCTGTTAGCTCAAATAAACTGGGTTTTTAAAGACAACAGCTGTAAAAATGTTCCGAGTTGGAGCTGAGGTGGAGCGGCGGGTTTTAACAGAGGTGAGAACCCGGATCTAACCTAGGATTGTAAAGAAAGTAACACGTTTATTATTGTTATCCTGGAGCCGGGAAAGTTAGCGCATTAGCTTTGTTAGCTTTGTGCTAAAAACAGAGGCTCAGCCCAAGCTGTTGTTTTACAACTTAGAAGAATATGAGCCAAAATAATAATTGATACCATAGAACTACAGTAAATAAAACTTTTTTCATTAAATATATATTCCTAATGAACTAAATAATTTTAATAACTAAATAATAATAATAAATCATTATTACATTATCTGTTTCTGAAAGTGGGAGAAATGTCATTGGAACTGGATCACGACCTGATCAGGAACATGTCTGAAGCTGTTCTTTCAGAGTCAGTTAACAGCAGGTTATTGTCTGTCACTAGTTGTTAATGTTAAATTAAATTCATCATCAGAGATTTTTTTTTATTCGTTAAAAAAGAGCCAACATTACAAGTGAGGAAAACAATGGAAGCAAATTTAACACCACATGGTAACAAAAAGCACAACTAAGTGCACCAAAAACTCAGTCAGTTAAAACCCAGCACAATATACAAAGCTAAGGATAGGAAAGATTATTAGGCCCGAGCCGGTGATGACCGGGAGGGCCTATTGTTTTTGCTCGGATTTTTTTTTTTTTTTTTTTTTTTTTTTATTGTGACAAAATGATCCTAAATTTGACCCAGTGAACATGCACGAAAAGTCATTTTTATTGGTCCCAGCCTTCAAGCTCGGCGAAAAATGTATGTATTTGAAGTCTTCGAAAAAAAAATATGAAAAATGACTCAGTGGCGACCCATAGAAAAGTCAAAATACATTGGTTCTATGGAAAATGAACGTAAATTTTTCCAATGTAGAAATACAAAACTTGGTACATCCATAGGACACCTCAGGGCAAACAGAAAAGTTTATTACAGCCATATCGTAAACTCAACAGGAAGTCCGCCATGTGGGGTGAAACGCGTGGCCACTAAAATCGCACCCCTTGCGCAGAAAGATGCAAATCATTGTGTTTTAATTTAAATGGCCCCAAATTTGGTGAGTTTCATCTAGACACGTGTGCCAAAAAAGTTATCAGTTTGTTTTTTGATACATTTGTGGCTGTGGTTGTAATGAGTCTGTGAAGAGGCAGCCATTTCTTTGGGAAATAAATGCCATTTCCCAATTGCCAGGATCCTTCCTTTAGAGGAGGCCCCTCCAGAGCCAAGGCTAGAGTCTTAGAAAACTCCTCAGAATCCTTTGGAACTTGTAAACTTGTACTTTTAGACAAGTTATATTTACATTTTGCCTTTTTAAACAGGGGGGTGCAGCGATTCCTGAGTCATCTCAAATCTCCAGCCAGTACTTAGTTTTTCATTGTATAGGGAAACATGCTTTCTGTCTGTACACATGACAATAAACACTTTGAATCTTGAATCTTAGCCCAAGCACAATCTATTATTTTCAAAGGTTCAGACAGCTCCCAGGAAAACCAGGGATTGTGGAGACCTTTAACTCTAAATTACAAGGTGGTGTAGCAGGCCCCAGCAGTAGCACAGGCCCGGTTATTTGACATTACCGTGAAGTTTACGCTTTAAAGCACGAAATGCACTCCTCCGAGTACATGTGTCCCCGCGGTCTCAAGGGAGGCGAGGGCCTTTATCGCCGCTTGCGGCTTTAATTATTATTATTATTCTTTTATTTTTTTTGAAGAGAAGGAATTGATAAAAAGGAAGTAGAATTCAGTGTTTGTCAGTCAGGTGTTGATGGAAGAGATGTGTTTTCAGGTGTTTTTTAAAGATGGCTACAGAATCTGCTGATCTTGTAGCAGCAGTAGATCATTCCACCAATGTGGAACAGATCCAGAGAAGGTACGTGAGAGTGATTTTTTTTCTTTTTTGGGATTTTCCTTTCTGGTTCCACCAGACATTAATTTGCAGAGCGCAGGGATCTGGTAGGAACGTAGGTCTGTATTAGTGAGTGAAGATATGGGGGTGCAGAACCAGAGGTGGTCTTGTAGGCCAAGAGCATAGCTTTGAACTTGAAGCGGACGTCAACAGGAGCCAGTGTAACCTAATGAATAGAGGAGATACGTGCGCTCTCTTTGGTTCATTAAAGACCACTCTTGCCGCTGCATTCTGGATCAGCTGCAGAGGTTTGGTTGTGCAGCAGGGAGTCCAGCCAGTAGAGCATTGCAATAGTCCAGTTTGGACAAGACAAGAGCCTGGACTAGAATTTGCGTAGATTTTAATATCCTGACTGCATAACTGATGTAATTACAGGCTTAATGTAAGTCGCTTTGGATAAAAGCGTCAGCTAAATGAATAAATGTAAATGTAAAAGGATTCAGCATAGCGCCCTCATGTGGTGATTTTGTGGTCTTTCTCTGGACATCGTCTGTTCATTAAAGAACTTTGTGTCTTTAAAAAAGCAGCAAACTGTTCTCAGGTCGAATCCTTTCTCTGACAATACCTTAGTCTGTTTTCTCTGTGTTCATTATACACTCCGCATGTTAGCTCTTTAATGCCTTATAGGGCTGGGCGATATGGCCTCAAAATGATATCGCAATCAAGAAAACAATAACAATATAAAAATACTGACCAATACTTATTTTTCTCTATTTAAGTAAATTTAGCCTATGTATTTTTATTTTAAAAGAGTAGCTAAATTTATGTATCAATGCATTTACAATAGCAGCCTTTTAGATCATTGTTAAACCTCAGATGCTACTTTCTAAACAACAATGCACTTCTACTGTGGATAAACAGGTTAATATACCCGCTAAAACCTTTCTTGTCTCATTTTAATTTATTAGTTCTGCTTTGGTTCACTTGTGTACACGCAGCACCCTGTTCTGTGTCTGTCCCTGCTCCAACGCTCGGCGACCTGCATTTCTATGTGTGCACGGTCACAGAGCTGAGAGAACAATCGTTTCCTGCTCTACCCACAGGTCATCAGAATCAGAAAGAGCTTTATTGCCAAGTGTGCTTTCACCAAGCCTCTCCCATGGAACCTCTAAAATGGTCCTCGTGTAAGGGCGCCGCCATACGGTGATTTTACAGCAAAATATATATACCTCCGTCCACCAGAGGGCAGGCTCCAAAAGCGGAAATATAAGGAGAAACCCAATGGCGACTTTACAAGAGTAAAACTCAGATGGCTCCGGTCTCTAGAGCTAAGTTTTTACTACATGACAACTCTGGGGGTGGGGTGAATTTTTGATTAATATGTTTGTTTATGCTATCTAAAAACTATTGTTTTACTATGGAAAAAGCCCGGATGTAACGGCCATTTTATTGCCCATTCGTAATGACAATATTGGTGAATAGGGGACCAATGGGCGGATATCATCCATATTTATACAATCTATGGCTTTCACACACAAGGAATTTGTTTTGGTGCTGAAGCTTCCAGTGCACATAAACAATACAAATACATTTACATTTATTCATTTAGCAGACGCTTTTATCCAAAGCGACTTACATTACATTACCAGTGTTACAGTCACTGGAGGCAAGGTGGGTTAAGTGTCTTGCCCAAGGACACAACGGCAGTATGAACTGTGGGGCGAGCGGGAATCGATCCTACTACCTTCCGATTGAAGGACGGCCGCTCTACCACTGAGCTACTGCCGCCAACACAGTAATAAAAAAAAAGGACACATACTGTTATTGTGTCCTTGGGCACGACACTTGTGATGCAACACTGGTGACTGGAAGCTTCATTTAAGTTCACTGACTTCATTACATTTACATTTAGTCATTTACATACGCTTTTATCCAAAGAGACTTACAAGTGAGGAAAACAATGGAAGCAAATTTAACAACACAAGGAACAAAAAGCAAGTGCACAAAAGACTAGTCAGTTTAAACACAGCACAGTTTACAAAGCTAATGATAAGAGAATTTACTATTTTTTTTTTTTTTTTTTTGAAGAAAGGAATCGATAGAAAGGAAGTAGATTTCATTAAGGATTTGGATATCAGTGGGTGGCTTTGGATCTGCTGAATGACTAAATGTATACTGGTGCAGCCAAGACTCAGGTGTGAGTCAAATAAATGCAGCGGAAACCTTAAAGTTGGTTTAAGCTGTTTATGAGCAGATAGTTTAGGCCAGGGGTGTCCAAACTTCTTGAAACATCTGATGAAAGGAAAATTTTCAAGGGCCGATTTATGATTCTTTTTTCACAAGTGCAGGTTTTAGTTGGATTTGAACAGGTTTTTGTTGGATTTGAATGGGTTTTGTATAGTAATGGGCGATATGAACGATATGCGATATAAATGATAAAAAATTGGCATACGATAGAGATTTTAATTCTATTGCACTACCGCGATAATACATGTTGATGACGCAATTTCCCCGCAAAATTTACAGCCACGAGCTGCAGCTTGAAACATGGCTGAAAGCGAAACGGAGGAGCTGGTGAAAAAGACGCAACATCCATTATTTGGGCGTAATTCAGTTTAAGCCGTCTGGCGTGCAGCAGCAAATTATACTCTGTAGAGTGTGTGGGGCAACAGTTCCGGCTAAGAGAGGTAACACGACTAATCTGTTGTACTACCTCAAAAGCGAAACATGTTACTGAATACCAGCTTTGCCAGCTCCGTGAAGACTTCACGGGCTGGTATTCAGTAACATGTTTCGTTTTGTAACAGGTAGTCAGTGTCGTGTTTCTCCGTGAAGACTTCACGGAGCTAGCATAGCCAGGCAATGCAGTCAAGAGCGCGGGAGGCGGAGCGCGAGAAGCGCGAGAGAAGCGCGGGAGCGGCGAGAGAGAGAAGCGGCCTTGCGAAGAGATTATAGATTAAATTAACATATAAAATCTTACGTTTGTCAACAGAAAAAGTGTGAAAGATCCCCGAATTGACCGTGCTGTTGCTTTATGCAAGAAGATTGTGAGTTCCTTTTCAGGAATACAGGAATAACATTAAAAAATACATTTAGCAGTTTGGCTTTCCTTAGGATCTATGTAACCTGTTCTGAAATGATTCTATTATAATTTATATATCGCAATATATATCGTTATCGCAAGAGGCTGCAATGTATATCGCAATATGGATTTTTGGCCATATCGCCCATCCCTAGTTTTGTATAAAGCTGCTGCTGTTGGGGCCATAAACAGTACATTTTATCTTTGAAGCTGAGGGCCACATGAAATCTCACCTAGTGCCCTGATTGGCCCCTGGGCCGGACTTTGGGCATGTCTGGTTTAGGCTGTATGTTGAGTCGAGTGGAGCGTAGTTTTCATTAATCACTGCTTCATTTAGGCCTAATTGTTGCCGCTATTTGTCGGCTATAATGTGATATTGTGATATGATTAATATTATCACCAGGAAAAAAATATACTGGTATTATTGTGAGCGATATGATATGGCACTGCCCTAGTGCCTTATACTGTATTAAAGCCCTTCCAGGTGCTACATGCTGTTGCTTTCACTCATGTTTTGTTGTTGCATAATTGTGTTGGGTTTTGTGGCATTTTATTCCATGTTTGTTGTGTTTTTGCTCTCTTACCAGTTGAACTCAGAATTGAAAAAGTCTTTTCTTTTGAAATATTGTTTATCTCACTGGATACTGTAGATAACATGAGTCATGAGTATTAGGGTTGTGCCGATGGACGATATCATCATCCATCGTTAGGGCTGGGTACCGAACTTCGATGCCTTTATGGTATCGAACGAAAAACTTCGATACTATGAGTATCGAAAACTATTTATCTTCGTGCCAAATTTCCGTTCCAAAAGCCAAGCGGCCGGGTTTTTTTTTTTTTTTTTGCCAAGCGGCTGTGTCTGTGTGAGCTTGTACGTGCACGTAAGGAACTACATTCGCCGTGATTGGCTGTCCACCACCACGTGACGTGATGGTGGGATATCTGAAGATACTCGCACTCGCAGTCACACAACACAAGTGTAACGTTAGTTGTTTTTTCTCCAAACGTTCCAGTTTTATAATGCCAAAGAGATCTAAAGTAGATGCCGAGTCAGCAAAGTGTAACATATGCGACAAGTATATTGCAACCAAAGCCGGCAATACCACAAATTGAATGAAGCATTTGACCATGCACGGGATCAATATGAAGGCAGAAAGTTGCACGGTATTCGACTGTAAAAATAAGGAACCAGAGGAGCCTTGCACCTTATCGGAGTCAAACCTGCCCCCTTCAACATCATCTGGCATTTCTGACATTGTAGCAGGTAAGAAAGGAAGATATTACCTTTTAGCGAACAGAAGTTAAAGTAATTGTTTACGCTAACACGAGTGGTTTGAATGTGTGGATGCAACTCTGCGTTGCGATGTAACGTTACCCAGGCGCTAGCTTTAACCTTATTCTTTGACCAGGCAACATCTTTGTTTTTCCAACGTAACGTTAAGGTTTCACATTTTAGAAATATTTGACAGATAAGTGTAATTTCCCTTCTTAAACCAAATGCATCCCCATGACGTTGACTACCACTTTATGTATGTTAGCTTGTGCTGCTAGTCGGTTGCTGTAGCGTTAGCGCTGTTATTTCCTCCTTCACATTAGCCTCTGCCTCCTTTTGCAGGAAGACATGGCGATAGAAGTAACAACCAACAGCATGACCAGCACCTCCAGATTCAGGAGGAGATACAGCTCTACAGAGGTTTGCCGTGTACACTCTCTACAGTGAATCCAGCAACTTGGTGGTGGAGTAAGAAGGACACACTGCCAATGCTATCCAGCTTGGCAGCCAGGTTCCTCTGTGTACAAGCCTCATCGACGCCCTCAGAGCGTACATTTTCTACGGCTGGGGACACCATTAGCCAGGAGCTGGCCTGTCTGTTGCCAGAAAAAGCCGACATTTTGATCTTTCTGAAGAAAAACTGCTGAGCGGTTACCCACAAATACAGTTTGATTTTGCACTAAAAAGTATTTTTTTTTTTTTTACATTCCTATGAATTTTAGTTGGTTCAATATTAGGATGTACACAATATAATTAATTTATTTATTTATAATATGTTCATGTTGTGGCAAAAAGGTTTCTCTTTTTTTGTAAATTTTGGCCAAGTTAGGATTGATACGAAGTGTGAGTGTGAAGTGTTACCAGAATTTGTTTTAATTAAGATGAAAAATAAAAGTTTTGTGTTTAATGTATTTGTGTTGATTTTGAAATGGATTTTAAAACACATGGTATCGAAAAAAGTATCGTTAGGAACCGGTATCGAAACTGAGGTATCGAAATTGGCACCGGATCGAATACCCAGCCCTATCCATCGTCATGGCTGACCAACATCACGATGGAGAAACACCATTGTGATGCCCCGCCCCCGCCCTGCTGCGAGTCGAGTATGTGAGCGGAGTGGATTCAAGAATGGATTCTATGCATTCAAGAATCACTCCGCTCCAGCTCCGGGTTTTCCATCTCCCGCTCCCCGCTCCACTCCTCGCTCACTGATATCAGAAACACTGCTCCATCTTCGCTCTGAGGAAATTTGCGGCTAACTGCTAAAGTGGTGATCATCTGTATCAAGCTGGTTGTTTACCGTGTGAGTTCTGAACACTGCACTATGCTTATTTAAATCTTTTCGTCTCTACACATATGAGGCTACATATTTCTCATGTCTGTAAGGCAAACCTGCTGAGTTTCAGTTTATTTGAGACGCGCTCCAGTTCATGAGCAATGAAAGCGATCGCTTCTACTTATTTGCTTCAATTGGCCGAAGAAACCTTTATTAAAATTAAGAGACAATTTGTACAAAACGAAAGAAAGGCTTTTTACAAAACAAAACTTAATATTAAACTAAATATAACCACCAAAATCATGAAAGAAAAAAAAAACATTGTTTAATGGCTACAACAAGTATAGTAAGCTACAGATTTATGTCATATCTGAGCTGGATTTGAACAAACATCATTTTACAGGTGGGTTTATGAGCGCGCGCCTGTGGATTATTGAGTCACACCGGCTTTGCACCAGCTTTGCAGGTGCCCTACACAGGAAAGGTGCAACCATCCCTTACACATGGGATTGTGGTGTGTTTTCCCAGTGCTGGCCATGTTTTACGCATGAGTGCTCTGGACACAACAACTATTAAGTTTTAGAGACTAATGCTTATAGTTTACCTTTATGAATAAAGTTATGAATTTGTGCCATAAATACTTGTCAAACCCAACACCACTTTACCCACCTTGTTACTTCCTTGCACTTTTTTATTTCTGCGTCAGTGGCACCAAAAGGGCTCTCTTTTCATTTGGATAAATGATCTGAGGAGCATTATTAAATCAGTACAATACATGAAACATGGCATTTTAATATATTTCAACTTGTGTCCAGTGTCGTGCATCACAGATTGCTCCCAATGCAATGTTGAATTTGGCCAAATCCAGCTACAATAAAGATGAAATGAGCAATTATATGAAGTATTTAAAGAATATCTGATGTAGTACAATAATTGTTACCTTTTTAACTTTTTGGAGCATCCCTGCCAGGCCTGTGTCATGGCAAAGCACAATGTAAAGTGCTATATAAATGCACATCATTTAACATTTACCAACCTATTTTTATATGTACTTAATATTTCAGACATTTATAAATTTATTTTCGATCATAAATATGCTTTGTCTATTGTGTTGCAAATAAATGTTAAGAGTGCTTTACTGATGTCTCACAGGACCTTAACCCAGCTTTTATTCTAAACATTCTACAGAACAGTTTTTATGTGGATAGTTTAAGACTTAATAGTGTTTAAATGTGCTTTGTTTGACAGCAGCTGAAAGGAGATCATTGTTAAATTACATGTAAAAAATGTTGTGTTTGACATTTTACTTTTTATTGTACTTCAGACAAATTACCAAAAGATGTAAAAAAAAAAAAAAGTACAGAAAGACCTGAACACATGAAAGTATGAATGAATGCTGTTAAAAATATACAGTATTGTTTACATGTTGCAGTTGTGTCTACATTTGATTTATGCCCTGTGTGAATGTTAAGCACTGTCATATTTGTTAAAGGTAGTTGAGAGAGGAGGAGCTCTTGTGACTGAAAGGTAGTTGGAAATTCAAACCTCTGGAAAGGTTGAATTCATTTTAAAGTCACAGTTGTGTCACAGTGTGTTCCTTCTTATTTACTGACAATGAGCATCAGTCAAATGCAGCAGGTTGATACTTTTACAAACAGGTTGTGGGAGATGCAAGTAAAGCTGAAGGTTCAAAGAAAGTACAGCTGTACTCTGTAACTGTAGTGTAGACTGGACATGATCTGAAATGAGAAGGTAAAAACATACTTTTATTAGGTTTAGCCTACAATACAACATAGTTGTTGAAGTCACAGTGAAACTGTTGACTGAAAAAAATAAAATAAAAGATGTTAAAAACGTTGTAACTGTTAAGGCTACGGCTAAGCTATTCTGCGACAAACAGAGAAACTAAAGCGGTAATCGCGTGTTTAATGGCCATGATTACTTACATACATTACACCACATGTTAAGACAAAGTCATTGTAGTAAAACTTCACGATTGTAAAGTCAAGTCAGCTGCAGCTGTCGATGCATCACAAGTTAACCTGAGAGTTCACCTGACACTGTCTGTGACAGACGACTCTGTCTAATCTCAAACTTACTGCAGTGTACGCTTTCCAACAATACTTAACCTTTGATCAATTATATTGTTGGTGGAATCCACGTCCTTCGGACCAAAAAATGTACCATTATCACGAACATTACTCATGCGACTTAGTGAGTATGTGTTTTGAACAGGCATCTCTCTAGACACCTACACTTTGTTTTGCTGTTGTTGCAGCTACACAGTGTCGCCAGATAACCTGACTCCAGTTGATCCGTCACACCGGAGCACCGTCACTCGGGACAAGGTCAATTCAATGCAGCATTAAATAAACGTGATTGCTCATCAAGATGAAGGCTGTTAAATCAAGTATGTTAACTATGTCTTGGACAACCCACGACGGGCAGTAAAATTATGTGAAAATATACCACACGCGGATGCGGAGGGGTTACACCACCAGATTATTTAACAGCAGTTTATACCACGGCTACCAAAGGACTTAATTTACTGCAAAAAAAGTTGTGATTGGCTTTTACGATGAAATATACTAGATTATTTATAATGTGAAAACATGTTGGTTATATTATTTACAGTTTTTAAAAATACATTTAAATTTATTTTACACACTCATTATCATTAACATTATCCCATGATTGTATATCGAACGTTGCATCTTGTTAGTTATCGCATATCACATTTTTCTTCAATATCGAGCAGCCATAACACAAATTATTCTAGTATTCACAAGTATTTAGTTTGATTGCCATGAATAGGATTTATAAATGCACAGCCATGAACCAAAGCTGTATAATAATAATATTATAGCTTACTTAGTAATAAATATCAATAATTATTTTTTCACCTCTTTTTCAGTAAATCATCACAGCTTCGTATGAACAGATGTGTGGACAGCTACTTCATGTTCCACTGAGCAGCTGAGTTTTCAGAGAGCATTCCAAGAAGAAGACTTATGTTCAGAACGTTTAACTTTTAGTTCTGAAAGTTAAGTTGCATGACTTAAAAGGCAGTGTTTTTGTATTATTATTATTATTATTATTATTATTATTATTATTATTATTATTATTATTATTATTATTATTATTATTATAATAATAATAATAATAATTATAGGGGGCAGCAGTAGCTCAGTGGGTAGAGCGGTCGTCCTTCAACCGGAAGGTAGGCGGTTCGATTCCCGCTCTCCCCACAGTTCATACTGTCGTTTGTGTCCTTGGGCAAGACACTTAACCCACCTTGCCTCCAGTGGCTGTAACACTGGTAATTACATTAGAACAATGTAAGTCGCTTTGGATAAAAGCGTCAGCTAAATGAGTAAATGTAATTATTAATAATTTAATTTTAAGGCATTTAATGTATGCCTTAGTTTTGATACTTTAAAAAGTAATTTGAAAGTAATTAATATTATTTGTTTTTGCATTTCAGAAAATGCTTTATTTAAAACCCCAAATGAATGGCACTTAAATGCACTTTATTTTTATTGTTCACAGTACAAGTAGAGACAGAGAAACAATGGGTAATAACTAAATGTTTATTTTTGATGTATGCATTGCATTCTATGCATTTAAAAATATTATTACATTTTTCTTTAAAAAAAAAAAAGAAAACGTAGTTCTTTTTAATATTTTGCATATTTAATATTGCACTTTAATTAAGTAAAAATACATTTTATCCAATTACTCGATTAATCGATTAAATTTTCGGTAGAATACTCAATTACCAAAATATTCAATTACTACAGCCCTACTTGCCATGAACGGAAACCTTTTTTTGTTCGTTTTCCACCAAGTCAGTGGGTCCTCTTCCCTATCGATGGCCATTTCCTGCAGGTACATGGTAATTTCTGACTCGACCTTTTGCTCATCAGTGAACCACTGCAGCTGCTGTGGTTGCTCTCTTCGCAAGAAGGCTGCCCAAAGACCACTTTTTTTTCTTAGGCACGTTGGCAACGCCGGCGTCTGGTTCCTCTCCATGTTTTTCAGCATGCGAGGGACCTGGTGTTGGCCTTGGCAGCGACAGCACAATCTCTCTCACAATCTCCTCCATCATTTCCGATTTTGTAGATTGAAGTTTGGGAGGTTTCATATGGTCCCCACGGTACCTTGGGTCAAGCAGTGTTGCTTTACGCATCGTTCTCTGGATGGTGTCATCACCATATCTGCCTTCCATCTGCTCCAGGATAACACGTTTCAGGTCGGCTGTAAGTTTGGAATCATCTTCTGACTGCTCCAGCACACCTTCAAAATGGGCCACCATGGGCAGCAGTGAGGACACAGTTACGTACTTTTCTCCAAAGAGAATGTCTGTGAAGTCCGCTACTGGCTTCAGCGCATTTGTTCACATATTCCAGCTAATTTAAACAATATATATGTGTGCGTGTGTGTATATATATATATATATATATAATTTTTTTTTTTTTTACATTATTTTAAATTATTTTTTAAATAATTTGTTAGTTAGTTGTTAGTTTAAAAATTACCGTGATCAGTGAGTCCTCAGACAGTTTCATTTCCACTTGCGCTTTCTGCAGCTCACGTCGCCTTAGCCAGCTGTGCGAAAACGCAGCGTTGACTGCCCGAAAGCTCGGTCTGTGCTTGCCCTCTGTTGCGCAAGCGAATTGTTTATGGCCAGGTTCAAGTTGTGCCCAAAGCAACTTAACCAAGGCCATTTCAACTGCCGGATGGCTGCAACAATATTTGCCCCATTGTCGGTAGTTATACAGGCAATTTGTTTCTCCTGTAGTTTCCTGTCATTAATTGCCTCGCGCAGTGCTTCTTCCAAATTATTTGCTGTATGGCTTTCGGGCATGAAGCAATTTTGTAAGCATTTGGACTGCAGTGTCCACTCTTTATATAATGCACTGTCACAGACATGTAGGGCATCGTATTGCAGCTGGACCACATGTCTGTTGTCAGGGCCAAATATTCTACATCACCCAGCTCTTTCGTGATGTTACTTCTAACCTCGTTGAGAAATATTTCCGACCTGGCAGCTCGTACTGTTTATCAAAGGTATGCAGCATGGCCTTGAATGACGGCTTCTCCACTGTATTGAACGAAACCATCTCTTTGGCAAGGAACCGAGTTACCGCATTTGTCAACTGCCTCCATCTGTCACTGTCGGTTTTATATTTAGTGCAAAGCCCCAGTTACATTTACATTTATTCATTTAGCTGACGCTTTTATCCAAAGCGACTTACATTGTTCTAATGTAATTACCAGTGTTACAGCCACTGGAGGCAAGGTGGGTTAAGTGTCTTGCCCAAGGACACAACGACAGTATGAACTGTGGGGAGAGTGGGAACCACCTACCTTCCGGTTGAAAGACAACCACTCTACCCACTGAGCTACTGCCGCCCCATGTTATCGTCTGCTGACCCTGGCCAGCGTTTTTGCTAGGCCCAGCACGTGCAGCACGTGCTCTCATCAGATCTAAATCCAAAAAATTGGCATATAGGCGAAGTAGTACCCTTTTTAGCAACCAATGCCATTGTATCAAATCTTTAAGTGGAAGCACGCTACTTTTTTCCGCTCACGTGCAACCTGGTAAGCCCGGATGACGAAATTATAGTTTTTAAGAAAAAAATATTTATGTAAAAAGAATTTAAAATTAAAGCCGCAAGCGGCGATAAAGGCCCTCGCCTCCCTTGAGACCGCGGGGACACATGCACTCGGAGGATTGCATTTCGTGCTTTAAAGCGTAACCTTCACGGTAATGTCAAATAACCGGGCCTGTGCTACTGCTGGGGCCTGCTACACCACCTTGTAATTTAGAGTTAAAGGTCTCCACAATCCCTGGTTTTCCTGGGAGCTGTCTGAACCTTTGAAAATAATAGATTATGCTTGGGCTAAGGCGAGAAAAACAAAGTACTGGCTGGAGATTTGAGATGACTCAGGAATCGCTGCACCCCTGTTTAAAAGGCAAAATGTAAATATAACTTGTCTAAAAGTACAAGGTTACAAGTTCCAAAGGATTCTGAGGAGTTTTCTAAGACTCTAGCCGTGGCTCTGGAGGGGCCTCCTCTAAAGGAAGGATCCTGGCAATCGAAATGGCATTTATTTCCCAAAGAAATGGCTGCCTCTTCACAGACTCATTACCACAGCCACAAATGTATCAAAAACAAATTGATAACTTTTTGGCACACGTGTCTAGATGATACTCACCAAATTTGGAGCTGTTTAGATGAAAAGCCTTTAGACACAAGGGGTGAGATTTAGGTGGTCACGCATTCCACCCAACATAGTAGATTTTCTGTTGAGTTTACGGTATGGCTGTAATAAACTTTTCTGTTTGCCCTGAGGTGTCCTATGGATGTACCAAGTTTTGTATTTCTACATTGGAAAAATGTACTTTCATTTTCCATAGAACCAATTATTTTTCTAGGGTCGCCACTGAGTCATTTTTCCTATTTTTTTAGGGGACTTCAAATACATAAATTTTTGCGGGCTTGAAGTCTGGGACCAATAAAAATGACTTTTAGTTGCACGTTTACTGGGTCAAATTGAAAATCATTTTTCAGAAAAATTATAATAAAAAAATATATACCAAATTATAATAAAAAAATATAGCTCGAGCAAAAACGACAAAGAAAAACGCCTGTCTATTTTACACATGTGTTTAGCTCATTTTGCCCAAGTTTGGTGTCTGTGGAATGAAGCAGCTATTTTCTGTTGTTTTTAAAAGAGAGGTTGTATTCTAAGTCGGTTCACATCTTCAATTTAAAATGGCCGCCTTCCCGTGTGTGATAAGGTGTGGTCCCCTTTGGCTTTTTGTTCATAAGCCCATACTGGATGTGTGTACCAAGTTTCATTTGCCTACGACAAACTAAAATTTTCACTTCCCATTGACTTTTTCCACATATTTGGGACGTTGCTATGGCAACACATTTATAGATAGGGGGTGGTTGTCATTGGCTTTTATGCTCCTCATGACATAGGAGATGTGTGTACCAAATTTCATGTCTCTATGACAAACTAAATTCTTGGGTCCCATTATAAGTTTGTAGGGGGCGCTGGAGAGCCATTTCTAAAGATAACCCTTTTATTTACATATCTTTGTGTTCAGGTCATGAATGTGCACAAACGCCTTTTTGGGTCCAACTTGATCCGAGAAGGCGTTTAAGAGTTAAGACACGTTTTATTTTCACAAAAATGGCCACCTCGTTACAGGTTTGCCACACCCATACCCGATAAGATATCAACAACAAAGTCACAACTTTGGTTGGTACATGTGTCTAGATGATACTCACCAAATTTGGGGCCATTTAGATTAAAACACAATGATTTGCATCTTTCGCGCAAAGTGCAATTTTAGTGGCCATGCGTTTCACCCCACATGGCGGACTTCCTGTTGAGTTTAGGGTGTGGCTGTCATTGACTTTTCTGTTTGCCCTGAGGTGTCCTATGGATGTACCAAGTTTCATTTTTCTACGTTGGAAAAAAGTTACTTTCACTTTCCATAGGCCCAATGTATTTTGACTTTGTAGAATTCGCCACTGAGTCATTTTTCGTTTTTTTTTTTGGGGACTTCAAATACATAAATTTTTCGCTGGGCTTGAAGTCTGGGACCAATAAAAATGACTTTTAGTTGTTGGTTTACTGGGTCAAATTGAGAATCATTTTGCAGAAAAATTATAATAAAAAATATATACCGAATTATAATACAAAAAATGTAACTCGAGCAAAAAAGTCTAGAAAAACACTTGTCTATTTTACATACATGTGTTTAGCTCATTTTGCCCAAGTTTGGTGTCTGTGGAATGAAGCAGCTATTTTTGTTGTTTTTTAAAAAGAGGTGTATTCTAAGTCGGACCAAATTTTCAATTCAAAATGGCCGCCTTCCCGTGTGTGATAGGGTGTGGTCCCCATTGGCTTTTTGTTCATAAGCCCATGGTGGATATGTGTACCAAGTTTCATTTGCCTACAACAAACTAAAAATTTCACTTCCCATTGACTTTTTCACATTTTTGGGACGTTATGGCAACACATTTATAGATAGGGGTGGTTGTCATTGGCTTTTATGCTCGTCATGACATAAGAGATGTGTGTACCAAATTTTATGTCTCTATGACAAACTAAATTCTTGGGTCCCATTATAAGTTTGTAGGGGCGCTGGAGAGCCATTTCTAAAGATAACCCTTTTATTTACATATCTTTGTGTTCAGGTCATGAATGTGCACAAACGCCTTTTTGGTTCCAACTCGATCCGAGAAGGCGTTTGAGAGTTAAGAGCGTTTATTTTCACAAAAATGGCCACCTCGTTACAGGCTTGCCACACCCATACCAGATAAGATATCAACAACAAAGTTACAACTTTGGTTGGCACATGTGTCTAGATGATACTCACCAAATTTGGGGCCATTTAGATTAAAACACAATGATTTGCATCTTTCTGCGCAAGGGGTGCGATTTTAGTGGCGGCGTTTCACCCCACATGGCGGACTTCCTGTTAAGTTTAGGGTGTGACTGTCATTGACTTTTCTGTTTGCCCTGAGGTGTCCTATGGATATACCAGGTTTCATTTTTCTGCGTTGAAAAAAAGTTACTTTCACTTTCCATAGGCCCAATGTATTTTGATTTTGTAGGGGTCGCCACTGAGTCATTTTTCGTTTTTTTTTTTTCGGCGACTTCAAAAACATAACATTTTCGCCGAGCTTGAAGTCTGGGACCAATAAAAATTACTTTTTGTGCATGTTCACTGGGTCAAATTTAGGATCATTTGGTCACAATAAAGATAAAAAAAAAAAAAAAAAAATCCGAGCAAAAACAATAGGCCCTCCCGGTCATCACCGGCTCGGGCCTAATAAAAAGTGTTAAAAGTGCACAGCTCTTCTTAAGTGGAAGGAAGCTATTTTTGCCCTTACGTGCAAACTTTTGTAAAGCGCGGATGAGTCATTAGTTGAGTTAGTAAAATAACAAAATTATTGCTTTTAAATAGAAAAAAAAATTATGTAAAGAGATATTAAAATAAAAATTGCTTAAAATGCACAGCTCTGCTTAAGTGGAAGGAAGCTACTTTTTACCCTTACTTGCAACCTATTGGAAAGGCCGGATGAGTCAAGTTGGGAATTAAATAAATAAAGTAAGATAACGAATAATAATTTTATAATAACCAAAATTTTATTATTTCTTGAACAAAGGTAAATTGGATAAATGGTGCAACAGGATGGCTTTTCAAGACTTATTCCAGAAACAGTGACCCCAGTGTCATTGCTGGGTACTTTGTAGCAGAAGTTGAAAAAGAGAATGGGAACGCCTGCACAAATTTGCTCAGACCTGGAAACAGAAAATGGAGTACAGATGGACATCCATAGGTACTCCATCTTGGGTCATCCTTTTCAGCAAATTGAAAGCTGTTGGGCTTTTTTGAGAACATGCCATGCACTGCAAAGGATGAGCCCTTTCCAAGACACTGACTGTCTCTCTGGACATTGTTTACAAAATCAAGGTTTGTGACAATAGTTGTTTTCTCTTTCCTTTTACCGCCAAATTAATGAAAAAAAGGATGAATGAATTTGGCTGGTGAAATTATCTTTTGTTGGAACGGGTGTTACATTTAAACGAACCAAAAGGTCAATAAGCTGGACTTATATTCCTCACTGAAGGATTCCTGTTAAACTTGCAACTGAAAATGTGCCTCGGATGAAGAATGAAACATCTTCACCTTGAAACTTACGTCCAGATGCCTTTGTTTAAACCTTTTCTTTTCTGTTAAAGTGAACTTTTCTTCTGTTATAGTTAGAGTACCGTTTTCCGGAGCAGGTTCAGTCTGATCTGAAGGAAGTACGCTCTGTGTTCACAGACCTCAGACTCTACTCAGACTTTTACTGTGAGTCCTGGCTGAGCATAAATGTTCGATTCATCTTTTATCAATCTTTTATTTATTTGTTACTGATTTGTTATTGATCTGCTACAGGTTTCCCGAACAAACAGAAGAGACGGCTGCTGTTTTTGGCCGGAACCATCCCTGTGTCTTTCCAAGGTCAGAAACTCACAGGAACTTTTTGCCGTAAATGTAGTGAAACATTTCAACCTGGACTCAAACAGAAAAGGAAAAGATGTATACGTTGACAGGAAAGCTATTGGCATTATGAATTGTGCTTGAGTAAATCTCTGGCACTTAGGCCTCGGCAGGCGTTAAGACGTCCTGTGAAGCAGGCGTTGCAGAGAGGGGGCTTTAAATGTAGGCAGCTTAGTAATGGTTGGCTGAGACGATTATGTGAGGAGCAGCAGTGAGAGAGAATGATGCACGAGGAGCCAGACTTTCCACCTTTAACTTCATAAAAAGAATGTTAAACAAAAGCTAAAGAAAAATGTTATTGCAGTACACGCTGCAACCACCTATAGTTTTTCAGCTCTTCAACCGTTTAACCAATTTTAAAATGTGTCTAAATGTCTGCTATTACTTTTGGTAATTCTGCCATAGTATAGTTTTTTTTATTTTTATGCCATTTCTTTCCCTTCATCTCTTATAAAACTTCCACAGAATTTTTTTTTCTTTTCCTGCTGTTTCCTCATTTGACTTTGAGTTTGCTTTACATACAGCAGAAAACCGTCCCAGTTCAGCTTCTGTGGTCCCAAAACCAGAACAACCCGTGAACAGCAGGACTTCAGCAGGATTACTGTAGAAATAGTTTCACTCATAAACGAAGCTGGTGTCATTGAACAGAGAAAAGCTGAGGGCTGCTGAGAACGAAGTAACATTTGCAAGGGCGCTATTGTTGTGCTAATGCTTTAGCATCTCTCCTCTGTCTCTGTTGGAGTCTACCGCTTGTGTCACTGCAGAGTGCAGAGAAACTAAAGACGAGACAGTGCTGGTTTTCTGCAGAGTCGAAGTATTGGCTACAACTATTGCTGACATTACTCCACTTTCTCTGGAGAATAACCACTTAAGTTTCACTCGGATGGCCTCTCTCCTGTAGCAGCAGAGCTTAGTGGAGTCAGAGCTGATCAGCAGGAGAGAGTCTGAAGCCTTCAGAGCAGACAGTATATGTGGGGCAGAGGGATCAGTGGGGTGCAGAGTTCAATAAAGAAACATCTCTGGGGAAAAAAACTGTTCTTCAGTCTGCCGGAGGGCAAGAGAGAGAACAATCTATAGGCAGCAGTGGTGGACAGTAACAAAGTAAATGTAATTCGTTACTGTACTTAAGTAGTTTTTTCCAGTATCTGTACTTTACTAAGTATTTCCATTAAGGGATACTTTTTACTTAAACTTCACTACATTTCAACGTCAGATATCTTACTTTTTACTCAATTACATTTTGCAAAATTAGTCGTTCCTTGTGTTGCCATTAAAAACTTTTGTAGAAGAAGACCTCAAAGACGTGTCTCAGTGGGAGTGTCAGAACGGCTCAATGGAAGCCTCATTCTCTACACGCGAGCTGATAAACATGAAAATAACAAATAAAAAATACACCTGTGATGAAGTTTTGGTATTAGTAATGGCTGACTCTGATTCTGAGGGAGAACATCTACCTTTAGAGTCTTTTCAGCCGAGTGAAAGTGAGAATGAGCGAGAGTGAGTGCGTGTGTAACTTGGACAGCGGCGCCGCTGCTCGTGCCTTTCTCAGTGTCTCTCATAAAGCACACGCTTTTTTTCACACATTTTACCAAACATCAGTGAAAGAAACGGGAGGAAAACTAGTCGCTCTGGCCGCGGTAGTGAAGGGGATGTTGAGAAGGGAAGCCGTGAGCGCGTATATTTGCATACGTTTTACTAGTTATGGTATATTAGAAGTTGTAGTTATTCTTTATTTTGGTAATGTTGCTTTTACAAATTACTGTTATAATTTTTTTTTCAGAGTAAGAAAAATATAATATGTTCATTAGTGTGTATGTACTGTAAATAACATAACCGCCAATATATAATGTCATGGTATGCAAATTAGATGCAAATTAGATGCTTAAAATTTATTTACTTATATACTTTGGGTCATACCTGACATTTTTCTAGTTTAGAGTAGGACTCTATCTTTTATCATTTTCAAACCACAGCCTTTTGAAATTTGGATCTCAATAATCTGTTTTTTTTTTAATAAACCCTGGCGCCTAAAGGGGGCAAGAGACTGACAATATCTAAAAGGGCATTATAGCCTTAATAAATGATAGTACTTGGATACTTAAGTACATTTGAAGGCAAATACTTGTACTTTTACTCAAGTGAAAGTTAAAAGGGAGTACTTTTACTGAAGTAATATTTTACCTAGTGTATCTGTACTTTAACTCAAGTACTTGATTTGTGTACTTCGTCCACCACTGATAGGCAGGATGAGAGTAGTCCTTATGGATGCTGCGAGCTCGACGCAGACAGCTTTACCTCTGAACGTCCTCCGTGGCACAAGGACCGTGGAGTCCTTGTAATGCGCTGGGCAGTTTTCACCACCCGCTGCAGTGCCTTGCCTTGATGATGGTGTTAGATCCGTTCACAGGCCTGCAGTCGAAGGTGAAGAGGGAGTAAAGGAAGGGGCTCAGTACACAGCCCTGTGGTACCCCAGTGTTTAGTGTGGTGGTGTTGGAGCAGATGGAGCCGGTTTGGACCTGCTGGGGTCTGTTGGTCAGGAAGTCCATGATCCAGTTGCAAAAGGAGGTGTTAATGCAGGTCTTCAGGTTTAGGTATTAGCTTGGATGGGATGACCGTGTTGAATGCTGAGCTGAAGTCAACAAACAGTATACGTGCATAAGTGTTCTTATTGTCCAAATGTTTTAGCACAGAGTGCAGTGCCATGGAAACGGCATCCTCTGTGCTTCTATTGCTGCGGTAGGCAAACTGGTGAGAGTCCAGAGTGGATGGCAGAGAGTGCTTCAGGTGTGCCAGGACCAGCTGCTCAAAACACTTCATGACAATAGGTGTCAGAGCTACCGGGCGGTAGTCGTTCGTGATAATAATTACCCTTGATGCCTTTCTGCAGGTTCTCTCTATAATTACCCAGTGTGCATCTGGCTTCATCAGACTCATCCTGCATCTCGTCCTCGATGTTTCGTGGTTCCCTCTGTTTCCATGATGATAAACACGCACTGTCACCTCGTTGACACTCACGGCAACATCCACCTGACCTGCCTTCAGAACTGGACCCAGGTTAGACCAGGACCAGACCTGGACCAGACCAGGATCAAACCATGACCAGTATCAGATCCGGGCCAGACCAGGACCGGACCAAGATCAGACCAGGATTGACTTGGACCAGACCTGGACCAGACCTGGACCAGATCCAAACCAGGACCAGACCAGACCCGGACCATGACCAGGACAGGACCAGATCTGGACCAGATTAGTTTAGGTCCCAGGTCTCTCATGTATATGGTTTTGGACTGCCAGGTGAACAACTAAAGCACCTGTGCTTTTACAAAGATTTTTATTTTATGTTTTATGTAATATATTTTATGTGTAATTCAGTCCTGTGTATTTCAGGGAGAGTCCAGTCTGACTCTGTTGGTCTCTGAAATGAAAGAAGCTTTTGAGGAAGACACGCCCCTTTACTCCAAACCCCTCCCATTGCATCAGACCACACCCCCTCCATCCCAGGCTACGCCCCCTGCTGCTGGGGGCAGGTACAGACTATTTGTTTCCACTGATAATTTATAATTTCATCTTAATTAATTAAAACATAAACAGGATTTAAACTGGACTTTATCTCTGTTCTAGCTCGTCAGGTTCTATTAAAGTCCTGGGCCAGAACTTGAAGAGGTCGTACTGTGAGGATCTGAAAGGGATCGACTTTAGCTCATCTTGCTCCAGCAACAGTCCCGTTCCCTCTGACCAGACTCACTCAGACCGGAATCTCTTGGACTGGATTCACTCGGACCGGAATCTCTCGGACTGGACTCTCTCGGACTGGACTCTCTTGGACCGGACTCACTCGGACCGGACTCACGTAAACCTGAGTCCCTTCAGTACCCCCACCCACTCGACCCACTCAGGTGAGACCAGAATGAACTCCATTAGTGCTGACCAAGCCTCTCTCATGTAACCTCTTATAAGGGCCTCGAGTAAGGGCGCCACCATACATCAATATACCTTCGTCCACTAGAGGGCAGTCTACAAAAGCGGAAATCTAAGGAGAAATCCAATGGCAACTTTACAAGTGTAAAAGTCATGTTTACAGCCTGGTACAAAAGATGGCTCTGGTCTCTAAAGCTACATTTTTACTACATGACAACTCTGGGGGAGGGTAAATTTTTGATTAATACGTCTGTTTATGTAATCTGAAAACTATTGTTTTACTATGCAGTAACGGGATAAAAGACCGGATGTAACTGCCATTTTATTGCATTGAGGAGCAATCGGCACATGACATCCATGTTCAGTTACAATCTATGGCACTGACAGAACTGATTAATTGTTGGTTTATTTTGTTTACTAAATGTAGATGTTTCAGCAGTAAACTGTAGTTCTCTCTTTTTGTCTGCAGACATCCTCAGAGCCATCACTGCTCTCAGACTGAACCCCAGCCAGGAACACACTGGCCAATCAGAGCACAGGGACCACACTGGCCAATCAAAGCACAGGGACCACACTGGCCAATCAAAGCACAGGGACCACACTGGCCAATCAGAGCACAGGGACCACACTGGCCAATCAAAGCACAGTGACCACACTGACCAATCAGAGCGCAGGGACCACACTGGCCAATCAGAGCACAGGGACCACACTGGCCAATCAGAGCACAGGGACCACACTGGCCAATCAAAGCACAGGGACCACACTGGCCAATCAAAGCACAGGGACCACACTGGCCAATCAGAGCGCAGGGACCACACTGGCCAATCGGAGCACAGGGACCACACTGGCCAATCAGAGCAGAACCAAAAGCCCTGGCTCATACCTGACTCAGAAGAGAAGTTGTTGAAGGTTAGTCCAGTTTTGTCATTTACACCACAACTGTCCCACCCTCTGTGTCCCACCCTCTGTGTCTCACCCTCTGTGTCTCACCCTCTGTGTCCCTCTAAAAAAAAAAAAAAGTTACCCACCCTGTTAAAAGTCATTTTGTAGTTATCTATCGGCCCCCAGGTCAGCTTGGACATTTCTTGGAGGAGTTGGATGCGCTTCTTTCATCCTTCCCTGAGGATGGTACCCCTCTGGTGGTATTAGGAGACTTCAACATCCACCTTGAAAAGCCACAGGCTGCTAACTTCATTAACCTAACTGCATCATTTGACCTCAAGCAGGTTTCCACATCGGCAACCCACAAGTCTGGTAACCAACTAGATCTTATCTACATAAGATACTGCTCCACTCGCCACACTCAGGTCACGCCACTGCACACTTCTGATCATTTCTTCATTACTCTCGACCTTGACCTAACTTCTCCAGACACTGCAATTGTTTTACCGCTGGTCACTTTCCGGCGCAACCTGCGTACACTCAGTCCCTCCCGTTTTTCCTCTGCTGTCTCTTCTGCACTCCCCTCTTCTGAGGAGCTCTCTCTTTTAAACACTAACACCGCCACCGACACTCTGTGCTCTACGCTTACATCCTGCTTGGACAACTTATGCCCTTACATCTAGACCAGCCCGTACATCCTCGTCTGCCCCCTGGTTATCCGATGTTCTACGCGAGCACCGCGCCAGCCTCCGGTCAGCTGAGAGAAAATGCCGCAAGTCTAAAGATCCTACTAACCTCTCTATCTACCAGTCTCTCCTCTCTACTTTCTCCGCTGATGTCACCTCTGCAAAAACTGTCTACTACCATTCTAGGTTAATCAACTCACCTGACTCGCGCACTCTCTTTAAAACCTTTTCCGCCCTCCTTTGTCCGCCTTCTCCCCCACCTTCATCGGATTTAACAGCTGATGATTTCGCGTCTTTCTTTGTAAAGAAAACGCCACAACGCTCTCACCCACATCATCAACTCATCTCTTTCCACTGGGTCCTTCCCCACAGCTTTCAAAGAGGCCCGCATCACACCACTACTGAAGAAACCCACTCTTAACCCTACTCTGCTTGAAAACTACAGACCCGTTTCCCTCCTTCCCTTCATTGCCAAAGCTCTGGAGCGAGTTGTGTTTACTCAGCTCTCATCCTTTCTCACACGGAACAACCTCCTGGACCAGAACCAGTCTGGGTTCAAGAGCGGTCATTCCACGAAACTGCCCTGCTCTCAGTCATCGAAGCTCTGAGACTGGCAAAGGCAACATCCAAGTCATCTGTACTCATCTTACTGGATCTGTCTGCTGCTTTTGACACTGTTAATCATCACATCCTCCTGTCCTCTCTCAGGCGATGGGTGTCTCTGGAATGGCGCGTTGCAATGGTTCAAGTCTTACCTCTCGGATAGGTCATTCAGAGTATCCTGGAGAAATGAGGTCTCTGAGTTCCAACATCTCAATACAGGGGTGCCACAGGGCTCAGTGCTCGGACCGCTACTCTTTTCCATATACATGACATCCCTTGGCTCTGTCATCCAGAAGCATGGCTTTTCCTATCACTGCTGCAGATGACACTCAACTCCACCTGTCATTTCATCCTGACGATCCGACGGTCTCTGCTCGCGTCTCGGCATGTCTGAGTGACATCTCACTTTGGATGAAGGACCACCACCTTCAGCTGAACCTTGCAAAAACAGAACTGCTTGTGATTCGGGCCAATCCAAAGACCCACCACAACCTCTCCATTCAACTAGGCCCATCAACCATTACACCGTCCAGCACTGCCAGAAATCTGGGAGTGGTAATTGATGATCAGCTAAACTTCACAAGTCATGTCGCCAGCACCACCCGGTCCTGTAGATTCATCCTCTACAACATTAGAAAAATTAGACCTTTCCTATCAGAGCACTCCACGCAAATTCTAGTCCAGGCTCTTGTCTTGTCCAAACTGGATTATTGCAATGCTCTACTGGCTGGACTCCCCGCCTGCACAACCAAACCTCTGCAGCTGATCCAGAATGCAGCGGCAAGAGTGGTCTTTAATGAACCGAAGGGAGCGCACGTATCTCCTCTATTCATTAGGCTACACTGGCTCCCGGTTGACGCCCGCATCAAGTTCAAAGCTATGCTCTTGGCCTACAAGACCACCACTGGTTCTGCACCCCCATATCTCCACTCACTAATACAGACCTACGTTCCTACCAGATCCCTGCGCTCTGCAAATGAACAACGTCTGGTGGTACCGTCCCAAAAAGGTACAAAATCACTCTCACGTACCTTCTCTGGCTCTGTTCCACATTGGTGGAATGATCTACTGCTGCTACAAGATCAGCAGATTCTGTAGCCATCTTTAAAAAAACACCTGAAAACACATCTCTTCCGTCAACACCTGACTGATAAACACTGAGTTCTACTTCCTTTCTATCGATTCCTTTCTATAAAAAAAAAAAAAAAAATTCTCTTATCCTTAGCATTGTCCTTAGCAATAATCCTGTCAAGCCTTTTTTTGTTTCAGCTGGCCTCAAGTCTCCCTCGGCACAAAGTCCAGGTGTTCCTGCAGCTGCTGCAGAGCGAGGGACAGAGCCACAGCACAGGTGAGATCCTGGAAGCTGCTCACCTAAACCCAGACCTGACCTCGGCCCGAAGATACCTGCAGCACCACTGTCCAATCTGCCAAGACCGAGTTTCCTTCAGCAAGGTACGTCTCTGACGGGTCTGAGTGGGTTTAGACTAGATTAAAATCAATTCCAATTCCAGAATCAGATACTTAAATAAGAATCGGATACTTGTTATGAAATGAAACTTTTGATTACTAATATTGATTCCTGCCTTATTTATTTATTTCTGACCTGGCAATCTGTCTGGACCTTACGTAGGCAGTTTGTGAGGAGTCTGAAGACCTCTCACAGTAAACATTGATGGGCAAACAAGATGGGCAGCAGGAAGTGCAATTAATAAACAAATAGGTTGCACGCAAGGAGTTACATGCAACATGGCGAAGCATCTATGGCTGGGTCACCAAGTCGTTAAAAGAATGCTCTGTCTTTGATTCCCTGCTCAGTACTCACCCCAAGTTGCGAGAGCACTTCAGCCGGCACTAGTACTGCGACAACGCCACAAAATTCTGTGTGCGAGACACCGTTCACCCCGCGTCAAGTGTCAAAGATCATTCACAGCTTCCCTTTTCCATTGTTGAGTGATCATTGTTGAGATAGCTGTTTTGACACTGTTAATCATCACATCCTCCTGTCTTCTCTCAGGGCGATGGGTGTCTCTGGAATGGCGTTGCAATGGTTCAAGTCTTACCTCTCGGATAGGTCATTCAGAGTATCCTGGAGAAACGAGGTCTCTGAGTCCCAACATCTCAATACAGGGGTGCCACAGGGCTCAGTGCTTGGACCGCTACTCTTTTCCATATACATGACATCCCTTGGCTCTGTCATCCAGGCTCTGTCATCCAGAAGCATGGCTTTTCCTATCACTGCTGCAGACTTAACTCCACATGTCATTTCAACCTGACGATCCGACAGTCTCTGCTCGCGTCTCGGCATGTCTGAGTGACATCTCACTTTGGATGAAGGACCATTACCTGCAGCTGAATCTTGCAAAAACAGAACTGCTTGTGATTCCGGCCAATCCAAAGACCCACCACAACCTCTCCATTCAACTAGGCCCATCAACCATTACACCGTCCAGCACTGCCAGAAATCTGGGAGTGGTAATTGATGATCAGCTAAACTCCACAAGTCATGTCGCCAGCACCACCCGGGCCTGTAGATTCATCCTCTACAACATTAGGAAAATTAGACCTTTCCTATCAGAAAAAAATTCTCTTATCCTTAGCTTTCAGAGGCGATTTCTTTAAGACTGCAAGAGAAGCTCGGCTTCCCTTATAATGTCACAAAATTAATGGTCAAATATGTACTATTGTATTAACATTTTATTGACTAAAAATGCGTTAGAAAACGTTCATCTCAAAGACGAGTTCGTTCAGAATCAGTTACATACAGCAGGTCGGCTGACTCGATTTCCTTCTCATACATTCCCGCAGCGTCACAGTGCATTTCCCTATTGAAGCCCAGCGTCATTGACTTCAATGGGGCTGCTTTGAACGTTTTTTTTCAGCGCTTCGAAACTAGACGGTCATTGGATAAACGCTGCGATTATGTCCCGCCCACAGACGCTCAGCGTCTCTGGGGGTGAATGGGGAGTGGGCTGGACCCGGACTCCGAGCTTCTGCGTGATGATTGGATATATAATAAAAACTGCTGCAACCTATTTCTTTGATATTTGCTTGGCGAAATTGCTTGATTTTCATCATACATTTCACACAATTATACACCACATTCCTTGTTTCAGTTTTACAGTTTAATATTTTTTTTTAGATCGTTCATTCATTCATATAACGTTAGTAGGCTAGGCTAGCGTCGTGGGTGAAACTGCGCACGATGGCAGACGGTGCTAATATTGTCGACCTGATTTTGGCGAAGCCATTTGAAAGTGTTCCTTACGAGGAAAAACCTAGAATTAAACAGCAGGGCAGATCAACACCTAAGATTGATTTAGTGCAAAAGATAGGGAAAAATAACAGGTCTTTTCAGCTCTCCTGGTTTGACAAAGTTAGCTGGCTGACTGGAATTGCTGTGACAAATAAAATGTACTGCTGGCCATGCCTCTTGATGAAACCATCTCACGGATGTGTTGTTTGGTCAAAGGTGGGGTTTGGAGATCTGTCTAACTTTGACAGGGCATATAAAAGACATGAAAAGAGCAATGAACATGTGAGTGCATGTGCAAGATTAAGTTGCATGGGCAGGATCAGGGTTGAGCATGCAATAAATGAAGGTGCTCGCATTCAAGTGGCTAAACATAATGAAATAGTCAAAACAGGGCCTTCCTAAACCGCCCTATTGATGTGACATCCTTACTTGGCCGGCAGGAGCTGTCATTTAGGGGACATGATGAGAGTGAATCATCCAACAAGGGGAATTACAGGGAGTTCACAGAAACATTAGCTAAATATGACTGTCCTGTCCACACAATTCGAGTCCTCAACTGTGTTTTCTGGTATGTCCCATACTATTCAAAATTATTTGATCTCTGCTCTTGCAGCCACCGTTTCTGATCAGATCAGAGATGAAATTCAGGATGCTCCCTTTTTTGGATGGCAGGTGGATGAAACATTTACATTTACATTTATTCATTTAGCAGACGCTTTTATCCAAAGCGACTTACATTACATTACCAGTGTTACAGTCACTGGAGGCAAGGTGGGTTAAGTGTCTTGCCCAAGGACACAACGACAGTATGAACTGTGGGGAGAGTGGGAATCGAACCGCCTACCTTCCGGTTGAAAGACGACCGCTCTACCCACTGAGCTACTGCCGCCCTATAAACAACTGATATATCCTGCCGTGCCCAACTCTCTGTCATTGTTCGCTATGTGGATAGTGCAGGTAAAATTCAGGAGCGCTTTATTGTATTTTTGATGTTTTGGGCGAGATGCCCAGTCCGTTTTTGAAATATTAAATGAGAACATGCAGGGCTACAATTTTAAAGCTTGTGGCACAGACCTATGATGGGGCTGCTGTCATGGCTTCAGATCTCAATGGTCTGCAGGCCAAAGTGAAAGCAATAGCTCCCAGTGCAATGTTTGTGCATTGCTATGCACACCGACTGAATCTGGTGCTGTCACAGGGGGCTAAATGCTTGCCTGAGTGCAGAATTTTTTTTGCATCACTCTCTGGATTTGCCACATTTTTTTCAAAATCCACAAAGAGGACATCTTTTCTGGAGTCTGCAGGCTGTTCAAGGTTGCCCAGAAACGCTCCTACTCGATGGAATTTCACATCACGGATAGTGAGCACTGTGGCAAACAATTATGATGGCCTTCCTGCAGACATTTGAGAACATTTACATTTACATTTAGTTATTTAGCAGACGCTTTTATCCAAAGCGACTTACATTCACCAGTGTTACATTTACAGATGACGCTTTCATTTTAAAGCGACTTACATTAAGGTTCCATTCACCAGTGTCACAGCTGGAACACCACTGGAGGCAAGGTGGGTTAAGTGTCTTGCCCAAGGACACAACGACAGTATGAACTGTGGGGAGAGCGGGATTCGAACCGCCTACCTTCCGGTTGAAGGACAGCCGCTCTACCACTGAGCCACTGCCGCCCCCTGCAACATCATTGCAGATACAACAATGGATGATGATACACTGGATTGTGCCAAAGGCTTTGTGAGGAAACTGGAGGATTTTGAGTTTGTGTTCATGTTGTACACATATGAACAAATCTTCTCTAAGACTGATGTGGTCTTTGATATTGTCCAGCAGAGGGCGATGGATGTTCTTTACTGCAGGAACAGAATTGAATCTCTTATTGCATTTGTCAAAAAAGGTCAGAGGGGGCTTTCCAAGCCATTTATGCCAAAACAGCAGATCTCACATCAGACCTACGAGATGAGCCCATGAGAAAGCGCCGTCTGACCCAATTGCAGGATCCCCAAGTGCGATACAGAAATCTGTACATGGCCATCCTTGATAACATCTTGGAGCAGATTCCTCGACGTTTTTCAAATTTGGAAAGCATGCTCTTCTTAGAATTAGTCAATCCAGGGAAATATGATGACATGAGACCGGTATTTCCAGAGAAGGCCTTCCAAAGTGTCCGGAAAAGTTATGGCCATCACTTTGATTCAGGAAGACTGAGGTCAGAACTTCAAGTCCTGTATTCAGATCAGGACTTGCAGGGTAACAGGGGAAAGCTGTGTGATTACTTGGTGTTCCTTAAAGACATGGAGTTGGACAGTGCAATGCCTCAGCTTTACAAACTGTTCTCATTAGTGGCAACAATTGGAGCTACATCTGCAGGTGTAGAAAGGAGCTTCTCCTGTTTGCTGGCCATTGAGAGGACACTGGTCAAGTCACTTGAAAAGACTCCTAGTTGGTACGACAGACCATTTCCTTGAAAAGGAACGTAGAGCAGAATTTACTTTTAAATTAAAAATAGACAATTTTATGATGTAGCCGAAAATGAGCTTCCCCGCTCTGACAGACCAGTAGCCGCCACTGTTAGCTTTGTAAACTGTGCTGGGTTTTAAACTGACTAGTTTTTTGTGCACTTATGCTTTTTGTTCCTTGTGTTGTTAAAATTGCTTCCATTGTTTTCCTCACTTGTAAGTCGCTTTGGATAAAAGCGTCTGCTAAATGACTAAATGTAAATGTAAATGTAGGTAGTTGTTACATTACAGGAACATTTTTTTTTTTAAATACATTTGAACTGGCCTATTAGCAATGTTTGTTTGTTCAAGTCTACAAGTTCTATGCACTTTATTTTGTTTGTTTCTTTAGTGTGGTAATATTTTGCAATAAACATTACTGTATATAAAGTGTAAACTGCCACAGCATAAACATGTTTGATATGTTACACTTTTTTATTTTTTATTTATTTATTTTTTACTAAATTGGAATCAAAACTGGGAATTAAAAAGATTAGAATTGGAATTGATAAAATTCAAAAAATACCCAACCCCAGTTTAGACCCACTTTTACAAGGTTTAGTTATATTCAGACAGCTTTTAGATAGACTTGAAAAGGTTTTAACTGGTCCTGACCTGGTTTTGGCTGGATTTGTCCTCAGATGGTGACAATGACACACTGTTCCTGTTTCCTCTGCGAGTCCTGTTTCCGGTCTTGGTTCTCGGCTGGGATCCGTGAGAAGAGCGTGGAGCAGCTGGTGTGTCCTCTTTGTGGACGACCGGAGCTGAAGACCCACCAAGACCTGGACCAGGACTACTTCAGCCTGCTTGACACCCAGGTGGGTTTTACCTGGAGTTAAAGAGGTTTAAGGTAGATTTTAGCCTGCTCGACACTCAAGTGGCATTTACACGGACTAGAACAGAATTTAGGTAGATTTGTTCTGTTCCAGATCCGTCACTTTTTGTCAGAGGAGCTCCATGAACTGTTCCAGAGGAAACTCCGAGACCGAGCTCTGGCCGAGATGAAGCACTTCTGCTGGTGTTCACATGTGAGACCTCTGATCCCAGTTCACACGTGTGACTCCTGAGACCTCTGACCCCTGTTTACACGTGAGACCTCTGACCCCTGTTTACACGTGAGACCTCTGACCCCTGTTTACACATGAGACCTCTGACCCCTGTTTACACATGAGACCTCTGAACCCTGTTTACACATGAGACCTCTGACCCCTGTTTACACATGAGACCTCTGACCCCTGTTTACACATGAGACCTCTGACCCCTGTTTACACATATGACCTCTGACCCCTGTTTACACGTGAGACCTCTGAACCCTGTTTACACATGAGACCTCTGACCCCTGTTTACACGTGAGACCTCTGAACCCTGTTTACACATGAGACCTCTGACCCCTGTTTACACGTGAGACCTCTGAACCCTGTTTACACATGAGACCTCTGACCCCTGTTTACACGTGAGACCTCTGAACCCTGTTTACACATGAGACCTCTGACCCCTGTTTACACGTGAGACTTCTGACCCCTGTTTACACATATGACCTCTGACCCCTGTTTACACGTGAGACCTCTGAACCCTGTTTACACATATGACCTCTGACCCCTGTTTACACGTGAGACCTCTGACCCCTGTTTACACATATGACCTCTGAGCCCTGTTTACACATGAGACCTCTGAACCCTGTTTACACATGAGACCTCTGACCCCTGTTTACACCTGAGACCTCTGAACCCTGTTTACACATGAGACCTCTGACCCCTGTTCACACGTGAGACCTCTGAACCCTGTTTACACCTGAGACCTCTGACCCCTGTTTACACATGAGACCTCTGACCCCTGTTTACACCTGAGACCTCTGAACCCTGTTCACACATGAGACCTCTGACCCCTGTTTACACCTGAGACCTCTGAACCCTGTTTACACATAAGACCTCTGACCCCTGTTTACACTTATGACCTCTGACCCCTGTTCACACGTATGACCTCTGACCCCTGTTTACACGTGAGACCTCTGACCCCTGTTTACACATGAGACCTCTGACCCCTGTTTACACCTGAGACCTCTGACCCCTGTTTACACATGAGACCTCTGACCCCTGTTTACACATATGACCTCTGACCCCTGTTTACACCTGAGACCTCTGAACCCTGTTCACACGTGAGACCTCTGACCCCTGTTCACACGTGAGACCTCTGACCCCTGTTTACACCTGAGACCTCTGACCCCTGTTTACACGTGAGACCTCTGAACCCTGTTTACACATGAGACCTCTGACCCCTGTTTACACCTGAGACCTCTGACCCCTGTTTACACGTGAGACCTCTGACCCCTGTTTACACCTGAGACCTCTGAACCCTGTTTACACATAAGACCTCTGACCCCTGTTTACACATATGACCTCTGACCCCTGTTCACACGTATGACCTCTGACCCCTGTTCACACGTGAGACCTCTGACCCCTGTTCACACGTGAGACCTCTGACCCCTGTTTACACGTAAGACCTCTGACCCTGTTCACACGTGAGACCTCTGACCCCTGTTTACACATGAGACCTCTGACCCCTGTTTACACCTGAGACCTCTGACCCCTGTTTACACCTGAGACCTCTGACCCCTGTTTACACATAAGACCTCTGACCCCTGTTTACACCTGAGACCTCTGACCCCTGTTTACACATGAGACCTCTGACCCCTGTTTACACATAAGACCTCTGACCCCTGTTTACACCTGAGACCTCTGACCCCTGTTTACACATAAGACCTCTGACCCCTGTTTACACATGAGACCTCTGACTCCTGTTCACACGTAAGACCTCTGACCCCTGTTTACACCTGAGACCTCTGACTCCTGTTCACACGTAAGACCTCTGACCCCTGTTTACACCTGAGACCTCTGAACCCTGTTTACACATGAGACCTCTGACTCCTGTTTACACATGAGACCTCTGACCCCTGTTCACACGTGAGAACTCTGACCCCTGTTTACACGTAAGACCTCTGACCCCTGTTCACACGTAAGACCTCTGAACCCTGTTCACACGTGAGACCTCTGACCCCTGTTCACACTTATGACCCCAGACCCCTGTTTACACTTATGACCTCTGACCCCTGTTCACACTTATGACCTCTGACCCCTGTTTACACTTATGACCCCTGACCCCTGTTTACACTTATGACCTCTGACCCCTGTTTACACTTATGACCTCTGACCATTACAATTACATTTTCAACCATTTTCAAATTTTAACAAATTTTGGTCTTTTTATGTTTTTTACAAGCAAAATGTTTTCTGATCTTTTATTATGTTTTTGTTTATTTATTATTTATTATGTTTTTTTTTTTTTTTTTTTTTATTCTTCTCCCCATATGATCATAAATTTGACCCAGTGAACATGAACGAAAAGTCATTTTTATTGGTCCCAGCCTTCAAGCCCGGCGAAAAATTTATGTATTTGAAGTCGCCGAAAAAAAAATATGAAAAATGACTCAGTGGCGACCCCTACAAAAGTCAAAATACATTGGGCCTATGGAAAGTGAAAGTAACTTTTTTCCAACGTAGAAAAATGAAACTTGGTACATCCATAGGACACCTCAGGGCAAACAGAAAAGTTTATTACAGCCATATCGTAAACTTAACAGGAAATCTACTATGTTGGGTGGAATGCGTGAGCACCTAAATCGCACCCCTTGTGCTAAAGGCTTTTCATCTAAAACTTCTCAGAATCCTTTTACCGTGAAGTTTACGCTTTAAAGCACGAAATGCAATCCTCCGAGTGCATGTGTCCCCGCGATCTCAAGGGAGGCGAGGGCCTTTATCGCCGCTTGCGGCTTTAATTAGGCCCGAGCCGGTGATGGCCGGGAGGGCCTATTGTTTTTGCTCGGATTTTTTTTTTTTTTTTTTTTAATCTTTATTGTGACCAAATGATCCTAAATTTGACCCAGTGAACATGCACAAAAAGTCATTATATTGGTCCCAGACTTCAAGCTCGGCAAAAATGGTATGTATTTGAAGCGCCGAAAAAAATCGAAAAATGACTCAGTGGCGACCCTACAAAATCAAAATACATTGGGCCTATGGAAAGTGAAAGTAACTTTTTCCAACGTAGAAAAATGAAACTTGGTATATCCATAGGACACCTCAGGGCAAACTGAAAAGTCAATGACAGTCACACCCTAAACTTAACAGGAAGTCCGCCATGTGGGGTGAAACGGCCACTAAAATCGCACCCCTTGCGCAGAAAGATGCAAATCATTGTGTTTTAATCTAAATGGCCCCAAATTTGGTGAGTATCATCTGAACACGTGTGCCAACCAAAGTTGTGACTTTGTTGTTGATATCTTATCGGGTATGGGTGTGGCAAGCCTGTAACGAGGTGGCCATTTTTGTGAAAATAACGTCTCTTAACTCTCAAACGCCTTCTCGGATCGAGTTGGACCCAAAAGGCGTTTGTGCACATTCATGACCTGAACACAAAAATATGTAAATAAAAGGGTTATCTTTAGAAATGGCTCTCCAGCGCCCCTACAAACTTATAATGGACCCAAGAATTTAGTTTGTCATAGAGACATAAAATTTTGTACACACATCTCTTATGTCATGACGAGCATAAAAGCCAATGACAACCACCCCTATCTATAAATGTGTTGCCATAGCACGTCCCAAAAATGTGAAAAAGTCAATGGGAAGTGAAATTTTTAGTTTGTTGTAGGCAAATAAAACTTGGTACACACATCCACCATGGGCTTATGAACAAAAAAGCCAATGGGGACCACACCCTATCACACACAGGAAGGCGGCCATTTTGAATTGAAAATGTGAACCGACTTAAAATACACCTCTTTTTAAAAGTACACAGAAAAAAGCTGCTTCATTCCACAGACACCAAACTTGGGCAAAATGAGCTAAACACATGTATGTAAATGAGACAAGTGTTTTTCTAGACTTTTGCTCGAGTTATATTTTTATTATAATTCGGTATATATTTTTATTATAATTTTTCTGTAAAATGATCCTCAATTTAACCCAGTAAACGAACAACTAAAAGTCATTTTTATTGGTCCCAGACTTCAAGCCTGGCAAAAATTTATGTATTTGAAGTCGCGAAAAAAATACGAAAAATGACTCAGTGGCGGCCCCTACAAAAGTCAAAATACATTGGGCCTATGGAAAGTGAAAGTAACTTTTTCCAACGTAGAAAAATGAAACTTGGTATATCCATAGGACACCTCAGGGCAAACAGAAAAGTCAATGACAGTCACACACCTAAACAACAGGAAGTCCGCCATGTGTAGGGTGAAGCAGGCGGCCACTAGAAATCGCACCCCTTGCGCAGAAAGATGCAAATCATTGTGTTTTAATCTAAATGGCCCCAAATTTGGTGAGTATCATCTAGACACGTGTGCCAGCAAAGTTGTGACTTTGTTTGATATCTTATCAGGGTATGGGTGTGGCAAGCCTGCCTGTGAGGTGGCCATTTTTGTAAAAATAAAGCGTCTCTTAACTCTCAAAGCGCCTTCTCGGATCGAGTTGGACCCAAAAAGGCGTTTGTGCACATTCATGACCTGAACAAAAAATATGTAAATAAAGGGTTATCTTTAGAAATGGCTCTCCAGCGCCCCTACAAACTTATAATGGACCCAGAATTTAGTTTGTCATAGAGACATAAAATTTTGTATACACATCTCTTATGTCATGACGAGCATAAAAGCCAATGACAACCACCCCCTATCTATAAATGTGTTGCCATAGCAACGTCCCAAAAAATGTGAAAAAAGTCAATGGGAAGTGAAATTTTTAGTTTGTTGTAGGCAAATAAAACTTGGTACACACATCCACCATGGGCTTATGAACAAAAAAGCCAATGGGGACCACACCCTATCACACACGGGAAGGCGGCCATTTTGAATTGAAAATGTGAACCGACTTAAAATACACCTCTTTTTTAAAAGTACACAGAAAAAAGCTGCTTCATTCCACAGACACCAAACTTGGGCAAAATGAGCTAAACACATGTATGTAAAAGAGACAAGTGTTTTTCTAGACTTTTGCTCGAGTTATATTTTTATTATAATTCGGTATATATTTTTTATTATAATTTTTCTGCAAAATGATCCTCAATTTGACCCAGTAAGCGTGCAACTAAAGTCATTTTATTGGTCCCAGACTTCAAGCTCGTGAAAAATTTATGTATTTGAAGTGCGAAAAAAATATGAAAAATGACTCAGTGGCGACCCTACAAAAGTCAAAATACATTGGGCCTATGGAAAGTGAAAGTAACTTTTTTCCAACGTAGAAAAATGAAACTTGGTACATCCATAGGACACCTCAGGGCGAACAGAAAAATGTATTACAGCCATATCGTAAACTCAACAGGAAATCTACTATGTTGGGTGTATGCGTGACCACCTAAATTGCACCCCTTGTGTCTAAAGGCTTTTCATCTAAACAGCTCCAAATTTGGTGAGTATCATCTAGACACGTGTGCAAAAAAAAGTTATCAATTTGTTTTTTGATAGATTTGTGGCTGTGGTCGTAATGAGTCTGTGAAGAGGCAACTATTGGGAAATAAATGCCATTTCCCAATTGCCAGGATCCTTCTCAACAGAAAATGTTGGGTGGAATACATGACCACCTAAATCGTACACTTTGTGCTAAAGGGTTTTCATCTAAACAGCTCCAAATTTGCTTTAAAGCACGACATGCAATCCTCCGAATATATGTGTCCCCGCGGTCTCAAGGGAGGCGAGGGCCTTTATCGCCGCTTGCGGCTTTAATTATTATTATTATTACATCAATTGTATATAGTGATTTTCCGGGGACGCAAAGACGCTTTACATATCAATTATTCATTCACTCCACAGTCACACACTGGTGGTAGTAAACTACATTTGTAACCTCAGCTGCCCTGGGGCAGACTGACAGAGACGTGGCAGCCATTCCGCGCCTATCACTCTCCGACCATCACCAAATACATTCACTAAACATTCATACGAGGCAAGGTGGGTTAAGTGTTTTGCCCAAGGACACAACGACAGTATGAACTGTGGGGAGAGCGGGAATCGAACCTACTACCTTCCGGTTGAAGGATAGCCGCTCTACCACTGAGCTACTGCCGCCTTTTATATTTGACTGTACGTTCTGATTCTGTCCCAGTGTTCTTTCGGTCTGGTCCACGAGTCCGGTTCTCTGAGGATGGACTGTCCCAGCTGCAATAAGTCCACCTGCTCCAGGTGTAGAGCCCCGGTAAGAACCACCAAGACCACACTTAGACCACTCATACCAAGTCCACCTGCTCAAGGTGTAATGCTCCAGTAAAGACCTAACTGTTTCCTCAGAACAGTTCAGGTCAGTCTGGTCCTGCGTATATTTTAGAGGTGGATAAACCCTGGAGTGAAGTGATGCTGCAGTAACAGTAGAAGAAGAGAGTTTAACTTTAAATTCAGACACATTTTAGGGCCTCACTATTTCATATCTCTGTTTCAGTGGAGCCCTCAGCACCAGGGCGTCTCCTGTGAGGACTTCAGACTCCGGACCGGGACCTGGAACGGGCCTCTGTCCAACTGCATTGGTAACTCTCTCAGATACAACACGGGAGACAACTTTTAACTTTTTATTCCACAGCAGCAGCCTTTTCTATCACTGTTTCCTCTCTCTCTGGTCTAACCCTGGCCTAACTCTGATCTCTCTCTCTCTCTCTCTCTCTGGTCTAATTCTGGTCTAACCCTGGTCTCTCTCTCTCTGGTCTAACCCTGGCCTAACTCTGATCTCTCTCTCTCTCTCTCTCTCTGGTCTAATTCTGGTCTAACTCTTTTTTACGCAAAAATTAAAAGGATTTATGTCCTGGGTTTTGTTGAGATCCAGTTCTGACCCAGTTTTGTGTCTCCCCAGAATGTCCGGACTGTGGAGAGTCCTACACTGGTTCTAGAGGTGGCTGTCTTCACTTTGTGTGTCCTCGATGTGGGACTGAATTCTGTGGAGGCTGTAGCCAGCGCTTTGTGCAGGGACAGGTCTGGGTCTAAGCTTTTGTCTCTCTCTGGTCTAACCCTGGTCTCTCTCTGGTCCAACTGTGGTCTAACTCTAGTCTAACTCTGGTCTCACTCTGGTCTAACCCTGGTCTGTCTCTCCTTTCTAACTCTGGTCTAACTCTGGTCTAACCCTGGTCTAACTCTGGTCTAACTCTGTTCTAACTCTGGTCTAACTCTGGTCTAACTCTGGTCTAACTCTGGTCTAACTCTGGTCTAACTCTGGTCTAACTCTGTTCTAACTCTGGTCTAACTCTGGTCTAACTCTGGTCTAACCCTGGTCTAACTCTGGTCTAACTCTGGTCTAACTCTGGTCTAACCCTGGTCTAACCCTGGTCTAACTCTGGTCTAACTCTGGTCTAACTCTGGTCTAACTCTGGTCTAACCCTGGTCTGTCTCTCCTTTCTAACTCTGGTCTAACTCTGGTCTAACCCTGGTCTAACTCTGGTCTAACTCAGGTCTAACCCTGGTCTAACTCTGGTCTAACCCTGGTCTAACTCTGGTCTAACTCTGGTCTAACTCTGGTCTAACTCTGTTCTAACTCTGGTCTCACTCTGGTCTCACTCTGGTCTAACTCTGGTCTAAACCTGGTCTAAACCTGGTCTAACTCTAGTCTCACTCTGGTCTAACTCTGGTCTAACTCTGTTCTAACTCTGTTCTAACTCTGTTCTAACTCTGGTCTAACTCTGGTCTAACTCTGGTCTAACCCTGGTCTAACCCTGGTCTCACTCTGGTCTAACTCTAGTCTCACTCTGGTCTAACTCTGGTCTAAACCTGGTCTAAACCTGGTCTAACTCTAGTCTCACTCTGGTCTAACTCTGGTCTAACTCTGTTCTAACTCTGGTCTAACTCTGGTCTAACTCTGGTCTAACTCTGGTCTAACCCTGGTCTAACTCTGGTCTAACTCTGGTCTCACTCTGGTCTAACTCTGGTCTAACCCTGGTCTAACTCTGGTCTCACTCTGGTCTAACTCTGGTCTAACCCTGGTCTAACTCTGGTCTAACTCTGTTCTAACTCTGGTCTAACTCTGGTCTAACTCTGTTCTAAACCTGGTCTAACTCTAGTCTCACTCTGGTCTAACTCTGGTCTAACTCTAGTCTAACTCTAGTCTCACTCTGGTCTAACTCTGGTCTAAACCTGGTCTAACTCTGGTCTAAACCTGGTCTAACTCTGGTCTAAACCTGGTCTAAACCTGGTCTTACTCTGGTCTCACTCTGGTCTAACTCTGGTCTAACTCTGGTCTAACTCTAGTCTCACTCTGGTCTAACTCTGGTCTAACTCTGGTCTAACCCTTGTTCTAACTCTGGTCTAACTCTGGTCTAACTCTGGTCTAACTCAAGTCTAACTTTGGTCTAAAACTGGTCTAACTCTGGTCTAACTCTGGTCTAACCCTGGTCTAACTCAAGTCTAACTCAAGTCTAACTTTGGTCTAACTTTGGTCTAACTCTGGTCTAACCCTGGTCTAACTCTGGTCTAACTCTGGTCTAACTCTGGTCTAACTTTGGTCTAACTCTGGTCTAACCCTGGTCTAACTCTTGTCTAACTCTGGTCTAACTCTGGTCTAACTCTGGTCTAACTCAAGTCTAACTCTGGTCTAACTCAAGTCTAACTTTGGTCTAACTCTGGTCTAACCCTGGTCTAACTCTGGTCTAACTCAAGTCTAACTTTGGTCTAAAACTGGTCTAACCCTGGTCTAACTCAAGTCTAACTCAAGTCTAACTTTGGTCTAAAACTGGTCTAACCCTGGTCTAACTCTGGTCTAACCCTGGTCTAACTCTGGTCTAACTCTGGTCTAACTCTGGTCTAACTTTGGTCTAACTCTGGTCTAACCCTGGTCTAACTCTGGTCTAACTCTGGTCTAACTCTGGTCTAACTCTGGTCTAACTCAAGTCTAACTTTGGTCTAACTCTGGTCTAACCCTGGTCTAATTCTGTTCTAACCCTGACCATGTCTTTATGGTTCTAGCTGGTCTAACCCTGGTCTTTCTCAGTCCTGTAGTTTCTCTGAGTCCTGTTGGTCCAGAGGTCTTCATGCTCATCATCCTAGAGACTGTGTGTATCACCTCAGAGACTGGAGCGTGGCCCGCCTGCAGCTGCTGCTCCAGGTGAGTGTCTGACCTAGGCCTGGGAAATATGGTCCCCCCCAAAAAATCTCAGATTTTTTTACCTGTTTTCAGGTAAAAAAAAAAAAAAAAAGGTTAAAAAAATCTCAGATTTTTTACTGAGAACTTGATTTCCAATTCAAAAATATTTTTCCCACTTAAAAATAAACTGTAGACAACCTGATAAATTGTCAAAAAGTTAAACTATTTTTTTTTTTTTTTTTTTTGATGGTTAAGTGCAAACAAACAAGCCAAAAGTGACTGAAAACAGGCTCTGTTATTGTAAACCAAGTAGAAAACTGTTCCCAGGCTTTATGTTCAATCACAGATCAAAGTGACAGAATGGAGGAGGTGAAACTGGGACATTTTGATTAAAAAAGGCTAAAGTCAAATGTACATGAGGTGCGGCTTGTTCTTGGCAAACCTGTACAGTTCACTAGATGTGAACAACGTATTAGGACTAGACCAGGACTTAACTAGGAGTATAAGTGAGAATAATAAACAAACTTAAAATTTACAAATAAATATTTATGAAATAAAATAAAATAAAAACTCAGTGACCAATATAGCAACCCTTCTTTTCGATAACAGTCACAAGCCTTCCATTCACGGAGTCAGTCAGTGTCTTGATCTGGTCAGAATCAACCACAGCCTCCCAGACACTGTTCAGAGGTGTACTGTTTACCTTCACTGGAAATATCCTGCTGAAGAAGGGCCCAGAAGTTCTCAATAGGGTTTAAGTCAGGTGTCATTAGTTTTTCATCTTTAAGGCCTTTACTGGCCACGCAGTGGAGAACTTTATATAGTTTTATATATATATATAGTTTTATATATATAGTTTTATTTATATAGTGCCTTTCCAGAGCTCAAGGACGCTTTACATATCAATTATTCATTCACTCCACAGTCACACACTGGTGGTAGTAAGCTACATCTGTAACCACAGCTGCCCTGGGGCAGACTGACAGAGACGTGGCAGCCATTCCGCGCCTACGGCCTCTCCGACCAACACCATCAACATTCTGACACATTCATATGAGGCAAGGTGGGTTAAGTGTCTTGCCCAAGGACACAACGACAGTATGAACTGTGGGGAGAGCGGGAATCGAACCTACTACCTTCCGGTTGAAGGACAGCCGCTCTACCACTGAGCTACTGCCGCCCACTTTGATGCATGTGATGGAGCGTTGTCTTGCATAAAAATCAAAGTCTTCTTGAAAGATGCAGACTTTTTCCTGGACCACTGCTTGAACAAAGTGTCTTCTAAAAATTGGCAGTAGGTCTGAGAGTTGATTTTGACTCCATTTTCAACCTGAAAAGGTCCAACTAGCTCGTCTTTAATAATACCTGTCCATACCAGTACCACACCTCCACCTGCTGGTGTCTGAGTCAAAGTGGAGCTCTGTGTCTGTTACTGATCCAACCACGAGTCCATCCATCTGGTCCGTCAAGACTCACTCTCATCTCATCAGTCACAAAACCTTTGAGAAATCTGTCTTTAGATATTTCTTGACCCATTCTTGACGTTTGAACTTGTGTGTCTTGTTCAGAGGTGGTTGGGTTTCAGCCTTTCTTACCTTGGCCATGTCTCTGAGATCTGAACACCTCGTACTTCTTGACACTCCAGGGAGGTTGCAGTTGTGGAAAATGGCAGCACTGGAGGAGAATGGGTTCCTGGTAGCTTCACGTTTGATTCTTCGCAAGTCTTTGGCGGTTCATTTGCGTCTTTTCTTCTCGACACGTTTCTTGCGACCCTGTCGACTATTCGCTACAAAACCTTTGATGGTTCTGTGATCACGCCCCAATATCTTAGATATTTCAAGAGTGCTGCCTCCCTGTGAAAGACTTTTTTAAACTTTTGACTTTTCAGAGTCAGTTAAATCTTTTTTACTGGCCCATTTTTCCTGAGGAGAAGAATCTGCCTAATAATTATGCACACCTTGATATAGAGTGTTGACGTCCTTAGGCCACTCTCCCTCGTTACACAAATACACATCACCTGATATGACCAGATTTAATGCATCACCAGGTGATGCATTAAATCCAATAAGGATTCAAGTTTATACAGCTTGAAGTTGGAAATTATGGATAAAATTATAATATGGTCAAAATAATCACTTGCCTAATAATTGTGCACACAGTATATAGGATTGCAGCAGGGTGTCCCTAAGGTGGGACTGTTCCGTCACTTGAGGCCGCTAGGAAATTATGCACGCAACCCTATGCAGTTTGTGCTCAAGTGGAGTCTAAGTCCGAGTCATCAGTTCTCAAATCTGAGTCGAGTCACGACTCTGTGTGTCTGAGAATAAATTAGTCCCAAGTTCAAGTCCGAGCCTTAAAAAGGCAAGTCTGAGTCGAGTCATTGAGGGTTCCCCTCAAGTCGAGTCACGGGTCACAAAAATCCAGTACTCCATCTCTAGCACTTTTGTGTTACTTCCTTTGTTTTGTTTTCCCCCGAAGCTTGTAACTAACGTAATAAGACATATATCGGTAACCTCTCAGCTTCCCAATGCAGTTTAAGTGTTTCTGATTGGACAAACTATGACAGAGTTACGGTACTAAAAATAATAAAATTAAATTAAAGCCGCAAGCGGCGATAAAGGCCCTCGCCTCCCTTGAGACCGCGGGGACACATATTCGGAGGATTGCATGTCGTGCTTTAAAGCAAATTTGGAGCTGTTTAGATGAAAACCCTTTAGCACAAAGTGTACGATTTAGGTGGTCATGTATTCCACCCAACATTTTCTGTTGAGAAGGATCCTGGCAATTGGGAAATGGCATTTATTTCCCAATAGTTGCCTCTTCACAGACTCATTACGACCACAGCCACAAATCTATCAAAAAACAAATTGATAACTTTTTTGCACGTGTCTAGATGATACCAAATTTGGAGCTGTTTAGATGAAAAGCCTTTAGACACAAGGGGTGCAATTTAGGTGGTCACGCATACACCCAACATAGTAGATTTCCTGTTGAGTTTACGATATGGCTGTAATACATTTTTCTGTTGCCCTGAGGTGTCCTATGGATGTACCAAGTTTCATTTTTCTACGTTGGAAAAAGTTACTTTCACTTTCCATAGGCCCAATGTATTTTGACTTTTGTAGGTCGCCACTGAGTCATTTTCATATTTTTTTGCGACTTCAAATACATAAATTTTTCGGGCTTGAAGTCTGGGACCAATAAAAATGACTTTTAGTTGCACGTTTACTGGGTCAAATTGAGGATCATTTTGCAGAAAAATTATAATAAAAAAAATATACCAAATTATAATAAAATAAAATATAACTCGAGCAAAAAGTCTAGAAAAAGCGCTTGTCTATTTTACATACATGTGTTTAGCTCATTTTGCCCAAGTTTGGTGTCTGTGGAATGAAGCAGCTATTTTCTGAGTTCTTTTAAAAAGAGGTGTATTTTAAGTCGGTTCACATTTTCAATTCAAAATGGCCGCCTTCCGTGTGTGATAGGGTGTGGTCCCCATTGGCTTTTTGTTCATAAGCCCATGCTGGATGTGTGTACCAAGTTTCATTTGCCTCGACAAACTAAAATTTTCACTTCCATTGACTTTTTCGACATATTTGGGGACGTTGCTATGGCAACACATTTATAGATAGGGGGTGGTTGTCATTGGCTTTTATGCTCGTCATGACATAAGAGATGTGTGTACCAAATTTTATGTCTCTATGACAAAGTAAATTCTTGGGTCCCATTATAAGTTTGTAGGGGCGCTGGAGAGCCATTTCTAAAGAGAACCCTTTTATTTACACATCTTTGTGTTCAGGTCATGAATGTGCACAAACGCCTTTTTGGGTCCAACTCGATCCGAGAAGGCGTTTGAGAGTTAAGAGACATTTTATTTTCACAAAAATGGCCACCTCGTTACAGGCTTGCCACACCCATACCCGATAAGATATCAACAACAAAGTCACAACTTTGGTTGGCACACGTGTCTAGATGATACTCACCAAATTTGGGGCCATTTAGATTAAAACACAATGATTTGCATCTTTCTGCGCAAAGTGCGATTTTAGTGGCGCATGCGTTTCACCCCACATGGCGGACTTCCTGTTAAGTTTAGGGTGTGACTGTCATTGACTTTTCAGTTTGCCCTGAGGTGTCCTATGGATGTACCAAGTTTCATTTTCTACGTTGGAAAAAGTTACTTTCACTTTCCATAGGCCCAATGTATTTTGACTTTTCTAGGGGCCACCACTGAGTCATTTTTCGTATTTTTTTTTCGGGGACTTCAAATACATATATTTTTCGCTGGGCTTGAAGGCTGGGACCAATAAAAATGACTTTTCGTTCATGTTCACTGGGTCAAATTTAGGATCATATGGGGAGAAGAAGAAAAATAATTAAAGCCATAGCGGCGATAAAGCCCTCGCCTCCCTTGAGACATGAGGACACATATATTCGGAGGATTGCATGTCGTGCTTTAAAGCAAATTTGGAGCTGTTTAGATGAAAACCCTTTAGCACAAAGTGTACGATTTAGGTGGTCATGTATTCCACCCAACATAGTAGATTTTCTGTTGAGTTTACGGTATGGCTGTAATAAACTTTTCTGTTTGCCCTAAGGTGTCCTATGGATGTACCAAGTTTTGTATTTCTACATTGGAAAAATTTACTTTCATTTTCCATAGAACCAATTATTTTCACTTTTCTAGGGGTCGCCACTGAGTCATTTTTCATATTTTTTTTTCGGGGACTTCAAATAGATAAATTTTTCGCCGGGCTTGAAGTCTGGAACCAATAAAAATGACTTTTAGTTGTCATGCGTTTACTGGGTTAAATTGAGGATCATTTTGCAGAAAAAATATGATAAAAAATATATACGAATTATAATAAAAAATATATAACTCGAGCAAAAAGTCTAGAAAAAAACGCTTGTCTATTTTACATACACGTGTTTAGCTCATTTTGCCCAAGTTTGGTGTCTGTGGAATGAAGCAGCTATTGTCTGTGTACTTTTAAAAAAGAGGTGTATTTTAAGTCGGTTCACATTTTCAATTTAAAATGGCCGCCTTCCCGTGTGTGATAGGGTGTGGTCCCCATTGGCTTTTTTGTTCATAAGCCCATACTGGATGTGTGTACCAAGTTTCATTTGCCTACAACAAACTAAAAATTTCACTTCCCATTGACTTTTTCCACATTTTTGGGACGTTGCTATGGCAACACATTTATAGATAGGGGGTGGTTGTCATTGGCTTTTATGCTCGTCATGACATAAGAGATGTGTGTACCAAATTTTATGTCTCTATGACAAACTAAATTCTTAGGTCCCATTATAGGTTTGTAGGGGGCGCTGGAGAGCCATTTCTAAAGATAACCCTTTTATTTACATATTTTTGTGTTCAGGTCATGAATGTGCACAAACGCCTTTTGGGTCCAACTCGATCCGAGAAGGTGTTTGAGAGTTAAAGACATTTTATTTTCACAAAAATGGCCACCTCGTTACAGGCTTGCCACACCCATACCCGATAAGACATCATAAACAAAGTCACAACTTTGGTTGGCACATGTCTAGATGATACTCACCAAATTTGGGGCCATTTAGATTAAAACACAATGATTTGCATCTTTCTGCGCAAGGTGTGCGATTTTAGTGGCCGCGCATTTCACCCCACATGGCGGACTTCCTGTTGAGTTTAGGGTGTGGCTGTCATAGACTTGTCTGTTTGCCCTGAGGTGTTCTATGGATGTACCAAGTTTCATTTTTCTACGTTGGAAAAAAGTTACTTTCTTTTCCATAGGCCCAATGTATTTTGACTTTTCTAGGGTCGCCACTGAGTCATTTTCGTATTTTTTTGGGACTTCAAATACATAAATTTTTCGGGCTTGAAGTCTGGGACCAATACAAATGACTTTTAGTTGCACGTTTACTGGGTCAAATTGAGGATCATTTTACAGAAAAATTATACTAAAAAAAAATATACCAAATTATAATAAAAAATTAAAGCCGCAAGCGGCGATAAAGGCCCTCGCCTCCCTTGAGACCGCGGAGACACATGTACTCGGAGGATTGCATTTCGTGCTTTAAAGCGTAAACTTCACGGTCAAAGGATTCTGAGGAGTTTTCTAAGACTCTAGCCGTGGCTCTGGAGGGGCCTCCTCTAAAGGAAGGATCCTGGCAATTGGGAAATGGCATTTATTTCCCAAAGGTTGCCTCTTCACAGACTCATTACGACCACAGCCACAAATGTAGCAAAAAACAAATTGATAACTTTTTTTGCGTGTCTAGATGATACTCACCAAATTTGGAGCTGTTTAGATGAAAAGCCTTTAGACACAAGGGGTGCGATTTAGGTGGTCACGCATTTCACCCAACATAGTAGATTTTCTGTTGAGTTTACGGTATGGCTGTAATAAACTTTTCTGTTTGTCCTGAGGTGTCCTATGGATGTACCAAGTTTTGTATTTCTACATTGGAAAAAGTTACTTTCACTTTCCATAGGCCCAATGTATTTTGACTTTTCTAGGGGTCGCCACTGAGTCATTTTTTGTAATTTTTTCGGGACTTCAAATACATAAATTTTTATGAGCTTGAAGTCTGGGACCAATAAAAATGACTTTTAGTTGCACGTTTACTGGGTCAAATTTAGGATCATTTGAAAAAAATTTAATAAAAAATATATACCAAATTATAATAAAAAAAAATAAAACTCGAGCAAAAAAGTCTAGAAAAACGCTTGTCTATTTTACATACATATGTTTAGCTCATTTTGCCCAAGTTTGGTGTCTGTGGAATGAAGCAGCTATTTTCTGTGTTCTTTTAAAAAGAGTGTATTTTAAGTCGGTTCACATTTTCAATTCAAAATGGCCGCCTTCCCGTGTGTGATAGGGTGTGGTCCCTATTGGCTTTTTGTTCATAAGCCCATACTGGATGTGTGTACCAAGTTTCATTTGCCTACAACAAACTAAAAATTTCACTTTCCATTGACTTTTCCACATTTTTGGGGCGTTGCTATGGCAACACATTTATAGATAGGGGTGGTTGTCATTGGCTTTTATGCTCGTCATGACATAAGAGATGTGTGTACCAAATTTTATGTCTTTATGACAAACTAAATTCTTGGGTCCCATTATAAGTTTGTAGGGGCGCTGGAGAGCCATTTCTAAAGATAACCCTTTTATTTACATATCTTTGTGTTCAGGTCATGAATGTGCACAAGCGTCTTTTTGGGTCCAACTCGATCCGAGAAGGCGTTTGAGAGTTAAAGGCGTTTTATTTTCATAAAAATGGCCACCTCGTTACAGGCTTGCCACACCCATACCCGATAAGATATCATAAACAAAGTCACAACTTTGGTTGGCACACGTGTCTAGATGATACTCACCAAATTTGGGGCTATTTAGATTAAAACACAATGATTTGCATCTTTTTGCGCAAGGGGTGCGATTTTAGTGGCCGCGCCTTTCACCCCACATGGCGGACTTCCTGTTAAGTTTAGGGTGTGACTGTCATTGACTTTTCTGTTTGCCCTGAGGTGTCCTATGGATGTACCAAGTTTCATTTTTCTACATTGGAATAAAGTTACTTTCACTTTCCATAGGCCCGATGTATTTTGACTTTTCTAGGGGTCGCCACTGAGTCATTTTTCGTATTTTTTTTTCAGGGACTTCAAATACATAAATTGTTCGCTGGGCTTGAAATCTGGAACCAATAAAAATGAATTTTAGTTGTACGTTTACTGGGTTAAATTGAGGATCATTTTGCAGAAAAAATCTGATAAAAAAAAATATACCGAATTATAATAAAAAAAAATATAACTCGAGCAAAAAAGTCTAGAAAAACACTTGTCTATTTTACATACATATGTTTAGCTCATTTTGCCCAAGTTTGGTGTCTGTGGAATGAAGCAGCTATTGTCTGTGTACTTTTAAAAAGGTGTATTTTTAAGTCGGTTCACATTTTCAATTCAAAATGGCCGCCTTCCCGTGTGTGATAGGGTGTGGTCCCCATTGGATTTTTTGTTCATAAGCCCATGGTGGATGTGTGTACCAAGTTTCATTTGCCTACAACAAACTAAAATTTTCACTTCCCATTGACTTTTTCCACATTTTTGGGGCGTTGCTATGGCAACACATTTATAGATAGGGGTGGTTGTCATTGGCTTTTATGCTCTCATGACATAAGAGATGTGTGTACCAAATTTTATGTCTCTATGACAAACTAAATTCTTAGGTCCCATTATAGGTTTGTAGGGGCGCTGGAGAGCCATTTCTAAAGATAACCCTTTTATTTACATATTTTTGTGTTCAGGTCATGAATGTGCACAAACGCCTTTTGGGTCCAACTTGATCCGAGAAGGCATTTGAGGAGTTAAGAGACGTTTTATTTTCACAAAAATGGCCACCTCGTTACAGGCTTGCCACACCCATACCCGATAAGATATCAACAACAAAGTTACAACTTGGTTGGCACATGTGTCTAGATGATACTCACCAAATTTGGGGCCATTTAGATTAAAACACAATGATTTGCATCTTTCTGCGCAAAGTGCGATTTTAGTGGCGCGCGTTTCACCCCATGGCGGACTTCCTGTTGAGTTTAGGGTGTGACTGTCATTGACTTTTCTGTTTGCCCTGAGGTGTCCTATGGATGTACCAAGTTTCATTTTCTACGTTGGAAAAAGTTACTTTCACTTTCCATAGGCCCAATGTATTTTGATTTTGTATTCGCCACTGAGTCATTTTCGTATTTTTTTGGCGACTTCAAATACATACCATTTTCGCCGAGCTTGAAGTCTGGGACCAATAAAAATGACTTTTAGTTGCATGTTCACTGGGTCAAATTTAGGATCATTTGGTCACAATAAAAATAAAAAATAAAAATCCGAGCAAAAACAATAGGCCCTCCCGGCCATCACCGGCTCGGGCCTAAAATATAACTCGAGCAAAAGTCTAGAAAAACACTTGTCTATTTTACATACATGTGTTTAGCTCATTTTCCCAAGTTTGGTGTCTGTGGAATGAAGCAGCTTTTTCTGTGTACTTTTAAAAAGAGGTGTATTTTAAGTCGGTTCACATTTTCAATTCAAAATGGCCGCCTTCCCGTGTGTGATAGGGTGTGGTCCCCATTGGCTTTTTGTTCATAAGCCCATGGTGGATGTGTGTACCAAGTTTCATTTGCCTACAACAAACTAAAAATTTCACTTCCCATTGACTTTTTCACATTTTTGGGGCGTTGCTATGGCAACACATTTACAGATAGGGGTGGTTGTCATTGGCTTTTATGCTCGTCATGACATAAGAGTGTGTACCAAATTTTATGTCTCTATGACAAACTAAATTCTTGGGTCCATTTATAAGTTTGTAGGGCGCTGGAGAGCCATTTCTAAAGATAACCCTTTTATTTACATATCTTTGTGTTCAGGTCATGAATGTGCACAAACGCCTTTTGGGTCCAACTCGATCCGAGAAGGCGTTTGAGAGTTAAGAAGGCGTTTTATTTTCACAAAAATGGCCACCTCGTTACAGGCTTGCCACACCCATACCCGATAAGATATCAACAACAAAGTTACAACTTGGTTGGCACATGTGTCTAGATGATACTCACCAAATTTGGGGCCATTTAGATTAAAACACAATGATTTGCATCTTTCTGCGCAAAGTGCGATTTTAGTGGCAGCGTTTCACCCCACATGGCGGACTTCCTGTTGAGTTTAGGGTGTGGCTGTCATTGACTTTTCTGTTTGCCCTGAGGTGTCCTATGGATGTACCAAGTTTCATTTTTCTACGTTGGAAAAAAGTTACTTTTACTTTCCATAGGCCCAATGTATTTTGATTTTGTAGGGGTCGCCACTGAGTCATTTCTCGTATTTTTTTTTCGGCGACTTCAAAAACATACCATTTTCGGCGAGCTTGAAGTCTGGGACCAATAAAAATGACTTTTCGTGCATGTTCACTGGGTCAAATTTAGGATCATTTGGTCACAATAAAAAAAAAAAAAAAAAAAAAAAAATCCGAGCAAAAACAATAGGCCCTCCCGGTCACCGGCTCGGGCCTAAAAAAAGGAAATAATCCGAGCAAAAACAATAGGCCCTCCCGGTCATCACCGGCTCGGGCCTAATAAGCAAATTGACCTAAACTATAATTTCAAATGGAAATATGGAAATATGGAAAATATCAATTGTTTTCCAAGCCCTAACCTGACCTCTTCCTCTCACTATAGCCATGCCCTCAGGGTCTGACTCTGTCTCCAGACTGTAGTACTACTTGAACCTAGTTCTGTGTAGGTTTGACTTTAACTGTATTTATTCAGATTCTGAGTGGATTTGGAAAGGTCTCAGGTGGTTTTAGTTGGACTTTAACTAGTTTTAACTGGATTTAAACCAGTTCTTGGAGGCTTTAGAAGGGCTGTAGGTTTCAGACTTAAACTGGTTAGAACTTGAGGCCTTTTTATGTCAGTTTTACAGAGTGAGTCCATCCTGGATCGAACCGGCCAATCAGAGTGCAGATCCCAATCCTGCCTCAGGTCAGTCTTTCCTGATTGGTCACCTGTAGAGGTGCACGAATATTACTTGTCTCACCTGTAGACTCTCACCTGTCTCACCTTTAGACTTTCACCTGTCTCATCTGTAGACTCTCATCTGTAAACTCACCTGTCTCACCTGTAGACTCTCACCTGTAGACTCTCACCTGTCTCACCTGTAGACTCTCACCTGTCTCACCTTTAGACTTTCACCTGTCTCATCTGTAGACTCTTATCTGTAAACTCACCTGTCTCACCTGTAGACTCTCACCTGTTGACTCTTGTCTCATCTGTTGACTCTCACCTGTAGACTCTCACCTGTTGACTCTTGTCTCATCTGTTGACTCTCACCTGTCTCACCTTTAGACTCTCACCTGTCTCACCTGTAGACTCTCACCTGTCTCACCTTTAGACTCTCACCTGTCTCACCTTTAGACTCTCACCTGTCTCACCTTTAGACTCTCACCTGTCTCACCTTTAGACTCTTATCTGTAAACTCACCTGTCTCACCTGTAGACTCTCACCTGTTGACTCTCACTTGTCTTATCTGTTGACTCTCACCTGTTGACTCTTACTGCGAGAGCAGGGGCGCAAGAAGACTCACCGACTGACCTCCCGGTAATGACTCTTGGAATGGACATGACATCGAAAGAAGGAAGTAGCAAGACTCTTGAGAAATTAGTAGCTGGACATGTTCTTCAGACTTGTATGTGTGGATGGGCGAAAGTAACATCAACCCATGGTCTTAAGGTACATCAAGGACGGAAGAAATGCCTGAAAACCACCAACCCAGGGACCCGCATTGACCAGAGTCTGTCAAGAAAAAGGTTAAATCAGTCGGATGAAACTCAGTGGCAGGAAGAAACCCACAGTCCACAGAGAATCAGTACCCCAGGGAATGAAGAAGAAGCTTCAGGCAGAACCACCAGTCCTAGACAACAACCAGCCCACCGTAAAAAAGAAAACATGCAAGGACGTAAGCCATTGGTGAAATGGCCAAAGTCTAACAGCAAAGAGTGGGAAACCATCAACACAGACTTAAGCCTTATCCTAAGTAACATCAAAGGATCAGCCGAGAAGAAGCTGGAGAAGATGGGCGACCTTATCTACAGCTACGGAGAGGAGAAATGTGGAGTGAAGGAGCAAGTAAGAAAGAAAGACATATTTGCCGCCCCCAAGTCTCGCCGGCTGCAAGAAATTCAACAACTTGTGAAAGAGGCGACGGCTAAGAAAGTTGTGGAGAAAGGCAACGGTAGAAGAAAGGGAAGGCATCAACTTCCTTCAGTAGGACCTAAAGCACAGGCTCTCAAAGCTGCGCAGAGCAGAAAGCCTACGGTTGCGTCGCAAGAAGAAAGAAAAAGCCAGAACCGATTTCCCTTTTAAGTTTGTGAAAGGCATATTCACAAAGGAGAAGAGTGGATCCCTGAAAACATCAAAAGATCAGGTTGAAGAGCATTTAAGAACCATCTATACTGATAAAAAAAAAAAGATGAACCGATCGTTGTCCCCACTGACATCCCTCCAATATCACCACCACAATATCAGTTTGATATCAGCCCTCCTTAGCTGAGCGAGGTGAAGCAGGCAGTGAAAAAGGCAAGATCGGCATCTGCACCAGGCCCTAACGGCGTACCTTATAGTGTCTATAAGAACACTCCAGATGTTTTGAAAATTCTGTGGAAAAACATGAAAGTGGCATGGGACAAGCAAATCATCCCGAAAGCCTGGCGAAGAGCGGGAGGGGTGTTCATCCCATAGGAAAAGAACTCAACCACCATTGAACAGTTTCGCCAAATAAACCTGCTGAACATTGAAGGCAAGATATTTTTCAGTGTGTTGGCACAACGACTAACACAGTATTTAAAACAAAACCATTTCATTGACACATCAATCCAAAAGGCTGGTATTGCAGGATTCTCGGGATGCCTTGAACATAATAGCATCATATGGCATCAAATCCAGACTGCAAAGAAAGAAGGAAAAGATCTTCATGTCTTGTTCCTCGATCTGGCCAATGCCTCCCTCAGTCCCTCATTCGGTTTTGTGGGCTGCTTTTGATTTCTTCCAGGTGCCGACTATAATCACAAATCTAGTGAAACACTACTTCCAGGATATACAGTTTTGCCTTACAACATCAGGCTTCAACACAAGTTGGGAACCACTGGAGATAGGCATCATGGCGGGGTGCACCATCTCCCCATTAGCCTTCACGATGGCAATGGAGATCATTATTAGAGCCTCAAAATGGGTTGTAGGAGGTGAACAACTACAATGTAATCAGAAGTTACCACCAATTCGAGCCTATATGGATGATCTAACAACACTCACAACAACTGTCCCCTGCACCAAGAGACTGCTGGAGAAACTTCATCAAAATATAACATGGGCGAGGATGAAGTTAAAGCCCAGTAAGTGCAGAAGCATCTCCATCGTGAAAGGACAAGTCTCAGACCTAAGATTTCATGTCGGCGGAACACCTGTACCAACAGTCTTAGAAATGCCAGTAAAGAGCTTGAGGAGATGGTATGATACGAAACTCAGAGACACCGAGCAGTTTGGACATCTAAAAAATTATATCAACATGTATATGGAGCGCATTAACAAGACATTGTTACCAGGAAAACTTAAGGTGTGGTGCTTTCAGTTTGGCATACTCCCAAGACTCTTGTGGCCATTAACTGTGTATGAGATCCCCATCACAAAAGTTGAAAAGTTGGAACAGCTGATGAGCACACAGTTGAAGCAGTGGCTTGGAATTCCACGTTGTTTAAGTTCCGTCGGACTTTATGGACATGGCAAGCTGGAATTACCAGTCACAGGGCTTGTAGAAGAGTTCAAATGCACCAAGGCAAGGCTCGTCATGACCCTGACGGAATCCGAGGATGCAGTCATTCGAACAGCGGCCCCCCGAGTGGTAGCGGGAAGGAAGTGGACTCCATCAGAAGCTGTTCAAAGTGCAAAGTCTGCGCTTCACTTCAGAGATGTAGTTGGACAAGTACAGCATGGGAGGGCAGGGTTCGGACTCATCCCAAAAACTACTCTGTGGCACAAAGCAACATCAGTGCAGAAGAGACAGCTAGTGGGAGAAGAAGTTAGGAGACAGGAGGAGGGTGAGCGACATGCCAAAGCTGTCTCAATGGCCAAGCAGGGGAAATGGACCAGCTGGGAGGGCCTGGAGAAGAAAAAGCTCAGTTGGCGTGACATCTGGCAAATGGATGGAGCACGGCTGAGTTTTGTCATCAGAGCCACATACGACCTGCTACCATCCCCTCAAAATATGAAACAGTGGTATGGAAAAGATCCCGCCTGTTCCCTGTGTCAAGTACCCGCATCTCTAAAGCACATTCTATCAGGGTGCACTACAAGTCTCACCCAAGGGTGCTATACTTGGCGGCATAACCAAGTACTTAGAGAATTGGCATCAATACTAGAACAGAGACGAACCACCACAAACAACCTCCCACAAATATTGGCAGGACATGTCAACTTTACAAATTTTGTACCAGCTGGCCAACATCCAGAGCATCCTATAACACCAAAGGTTGCAAGCTTCCTGCAATCAGCGCGGGATTGGAAATTGGAAGTGGACCTTGATAAGAAGCTTGTGTTTCCCCCAGAAATAGTGGCTACAACACTCCGGCCAGACATGGTCCTGTGGTCTCTAACATCAAAGCTGGTATATGTTGTCGAATTAACAGTACCATGGGAAGAGGGGGTCGAAGAGGCTTATGAGAGGAAAAAGAACAAATATACTGACCTGGCAGCTGAAGCATCCCAGAACGGCTGGAAGACTAGCATCTTTCCAGTAGAGGTGGGATGCAGGGGATTTGTTGCAACATCTACCACCAGTTTGCTAAAAAAAATAGGGGTGAAGGGTCGCTCTCTCCAACAGGCCATCAAGTCCATATCAAGTGCTGCTGAAAAAAGCAGTAACTGGCTCTGGATCAAGCGCAAGGATCCCATCTGGGCAGTAAGGTAGAGACAGATGGTATGCGGTCAGGCTTAGGCCCGACTCAGGGAGAAGGACGCCCCTGCCAGGCAGAGCCCATCAGGGACATAGAGGGTATGGCATGGACGGGGGTGTACCTGGGATGCTGGGTACACTGTTAAGCCTTCTGGAGATGTTGTGGGCTTAAATCAATAAAACGTCGATGAAGCAGGGTTCCCACCTGATGACCCCAATGACGTACCTTACCCTCCTTTGTTTATTTTTTTTTTGTTTTTTTTTTACCACTCAACACCGATTGCTACTATCAAGAGTTTCCTTCTAAAGGGATTGAAACATCTAGTTCCATTAGCTTTACTAATTACCTTGTCTCATCTGTAGACTCTCACCTGTAGACTCTCATCTGTAGACTCTCCTGTCTCACCTGTAGACTCTCACCAGTTGACTCTTACTTGTCTCATCTGTAGACTCTCACCTGTCTTACTTGTAGACTCTCACCTGTTGACTCTTACTTGTCTCATCTGTAGACTCTCACCTGTCTTACTTGTAGACTCTCATCTGTAGACTCTCCTGTCTCACCTGTAGACTCTCACCAGTTGACTCTCACCTGTCTTACTTGTAGACTCTCATCTGTAGACTCTCCTGTCTCACCTGTAGACTCTCACCAGTTGACTCTTACTTGTCTCATCTGTGGACTCTAACCTGTCTTACTTGTAGACTCTCACCTGTTGACTCTCACCTGTCTCACCTGTAGACTCTCATCTGTAGACTCTCTCCTGTCTCACCAGTTGACTCTTACTTGTCTCATCTGTTGACTCTCACCTGTCTCACCTGTAGACTCTCATCTATAGACTCTCTCCTGTCTCACCAGTTGACTCTCACCTGTCTTACTTGTAGACACTCACCAGTTGACTCTCACCTGTAGACTCTCACCAGTTGACTCTTGTCTCATCTGTAGACTCTCACCTGTAGACTCTCACCTGTTGACTCTTACTTGTCTCATCTGTAGACTCTCACCTGTAGACTCTCACCTGTAGACTCTCACCTGTAGACTCTCACCTGACTCATCTGTATGTGTCTCAGGTGTGTGTCCGGTCCTGGAGCTTAGAGACAGTTCAGAGGCTCCCTGTGGAAGAGCCGCGCCCCCTGGATTTTACAGAGGATACTGCAGGTACAGACCAGGACCAGATCTGGACCAGACCTGGACCAGTGTGGTCCTGATGCTGACCCAGTCCTGACCTGGTTCTTTTTGGTTCCAGGGAACATTATGTGGAGCGTGTGGTGCAGCTGCTGAACAGTTTCAGTGGAGACCCTCTGGTTCTGTTTTCAGTTAAAGAGCTAGAGACGGAGCTGCGGCGCTGGAATCAAACGGTACCGACCCAGGGCCCATCAGAACCGGAGCAGCAGTACCGGGCCAGACTCACAGCAGTACGTATTTTAGACCTGCCTTTTAACTGTTTTTACTGTTTAAATCTGAGACAGAGTTGCTCGGCCCAGTTTCTGTTTCTACAGTTCATGTCTTTACTTTATGCTCAGATAAGTTAGTGCTCAGAGCCTCTGACCCACAACACAGAACTTTTTAAAAGAATAAAATCAGAACTGACCGGAGGTGGCTGAAGTATCCACATTGTGTACTTAAGTAGAAGTACAGATAGTACCTGTGTTAGAGCTAGAGCGTTAGCTTCAAACCCATGTTTTCCCAGAGCATTGCTCACGTTGTAAATGGACTTACAGAAATGTAAAATATGCTACGCCCTGGATCATTCTTGGAACCAACAACCTCAAACAGTTTTCTTGAACACGGCCATGGGTGAATGTCTTTCTTCCTCCAATTTGCTGCTGAAAACCTCACACTGGATAGACGCCTCTTATTTTTGTGTTTTGACAATGTGAGGAGTAGAAAATACAGATATGTGTGTTCAAAAGTAGGGATTAAAAGTAAAAAGTCACTGGATAAATAAATACTCAAGTAAAGTACAGATACTTTCTGAAAAATCTGTTAAAATTCAGTCTTAAGCTTAAGTTCAGCTCATCTTTGGAACTGAGTCAGAACTTGGTCTTGGTTCTGCCAGGAATCACTCCTGTTAATCATCTGTCACTTTTTATTACAACACACTGTTTTGATCTGGTCCAGGTGGTGCTGGACACTGTTCCTTTGAAGAACCGCTCAACAAAACCCGGTCTGTGGACTCTAGTCTTCGCCCCCCCCCTCCTCCCAGCCCTGAACCAGGTCTAGACCAGGACTAAACGCTATGACCAGGACTTTGGAACAGACAGTGACCATTTCTGTTGGATCTAAGGTCCAGGTACAATCAAGACCAGAGCCTGGGTCAGCGCCAGCACCTGGACCAAGCCTCTGATTTGAGTGAGTTCTGACAATAGATTGTTTATAAAGTGGATGTTATCCGCCCATTGGTCCCTATTCACCGATATTGTCATTAGGACAGGGCAATAAAATGGCTGTTACATCCGGGCTTTTCGGCTTTTACTCCACAGTAAAACAATAGTTTTCAGATTGCATAAACAGACATATTAATCAAACCCCCCCCCAGAGTTGTCACGTAGTAAAAACTAGAGACCGGAGTCATCTTTTGTACCAGGCTGTAAACATGAGTTTTACACTTGTAAAGTCGCCATTGGGTTTCTCCTTATATTTCCGCTTTTGGAGCCTGCCCTCTGGTGGACGTAGGTATATCGCTGTATTTGGCTGTAAAATCACCGTATGGCGGCGCCCTTACACGACGACCATTTTTCCATGGGAGAGGCTTGGTTCTGACTCACTCTGTGATTAAGACTGTTTCCAATGAAAGGAAATTATTATTATTTTATTTATTTTTATTATTAATAATAATAGTATATATATTCACCCTGGACAATGGCAAGTTAGTCGCAGGGCTAACATTTAGAGACAGACAGTGACAGACAACCATTCACTCTCACATTCATTCACTAGGGACACTTTAGAGTTGCTGATTAACCTGTACATGCATGTGTTTGGACGGTGGAAGGAACCGAAGTACCCGAAGAGAACTCACAACCTTCTTGCTGTGAGGCAGGAGTGCTAACCACTCTGCCACGTGCACCCCCCAGTTTCTCTATATAATGTATAATAAAGGTTGGGAGCAGTTCCCAGATGTTTTGGTTCTTTCAGATAGAACCCATACATTCTTTATTAAATGTAGGTTTTTAAAACTGCAGAAAATATCAGACAGAATCTTATATTTCAGATGGGACCAAATTGTACTATTGAAAAGTAAAGTAAATAAAGTAACTGAATATAAATTTCTGTTGCTTTTTGAGAAACTGTATTTTTTGTCAGTGACAAAGAGGAGGATGAATGTCTAGTCATTAAAGAGTCTAATTGCCTCTGCTTCAAGAAATCAAAAGAAAAAACAAATGTGGTATATTTTTATTTTAAGTTAAATCTTGTTTTGTTTAGGTGTTTTTGCATAATTAATATATTCCTATTTATAATAGAAACCCTCTGCTTTTCCTTTTGGCTGATCCCGTCAGGGGTCTCCATATCCTACCATTGTCCTGGAGTGTAATATTTTGGATGATCTGTGGGGCGGCAGTAGCTCAGTGGTAGGGTTGTGCCGATGGACAATATCATCGTCCATCGGCGATGGCTGACCAACATCACGATGGAGAAACACCATCGTGATGCCCCGCCCCCGCCCCGCTGCGAGTCTTGCGAGTCGAGTATGTGAGCGGAGTGGAGCATTTGCATTCAAGAATCACTCCAGCTCCGGGTTTTCCATCTCCCGCTCGCTGCTCCACTCCTCGTTCACTGATATCAGAAACACCGCTCCATCTTCGCTCCGAGGAAATTTGCGGCTAACTGCTAAAGTAGTGATCATCTGTATCAAGCTGGTTGTTTAAACCGTGTGAGTTCTGAACACTGCACTATGCTTATTTAAATCTTTTCGTCTCTACACATATGAGGCTACATATTTCTCATGTCTGTAAGGCAAACCTGCTGAGTTTCAGTTTATTTGAGACGTGCTCCAGTTCATGAGCAATGAAAGCGATTGCTTCCGCGACCTCATAGTCTACTTATTTGCTTCTTATTTATTAAATAAATGCAATTGGCCGAAGAAACCTTTATTAAAATTTAGAGACAATTTGTACAAAACGAAAGAAAGGCTTTTTACAAAACAAAACTTAATATTAAACTAAATATAACCACCAAAATCATTTCTGACCCACTCGCATCTTTGCACTTATAGTCTATTATCAGATGAAATTTAAAAATAATAATATAATATTTAAACATAAATATAAAAGAAAAAAAACATTGTTTAATGGATTCAACAAGTATAGTAAGCTACAGATTGATGTCATGTCTGAGCTGGATTTGAACAAACATCATTTTACAGGTGGGTTCATGAGCGCGGGCCTGCAGATTATTGAGTCACACCGGCTCCGCTCATTAGTCATTACAGGCTCGTTCTCCTCAGAACGCCCGCGTATAAAAAAATGGTCGGGTTTAAATTGGGCTCGGGCTCATAATTAAAGTTAATGTGTCGGGCAGGGCCGGTCTCTCGGGTGCACGGGCTCGGGTAGGGTCCCGCCTGATTTTTTTTGAGCCGATCTAAGCTCTAGTTCTGGCTAAAATGTAGTTATTATGTGCCGCCCGTTGGCATGAATTGTACTCGTGATGGAGCGGCAGTGCTCTCAGAGCGAGTGAAAACCACAAGGCTCCGACTTTTAAAAAATCTGCTCCTCACTCCATTCATAATCTCGCAGCTCCTACTCCGCTCACATACTCTCTTCTATAGACTACAGTTAACCTAAAATATTTGCAGGGATTGCTCTGTAAATTAAGTTGAGAATATAACTAATGCATATGCTATTTTAAATACCGTAGTGTGTTAGTCTGTGAAAATAGCCTACTGTGTCAGGCATTTGATCTTGACATTGTTCTTGTCTATTTTTTACTAAAAATAACTAAAATGTTATTATTACAACAACCCCCACACACACACACACACACACACAAATGTAAATGTTTTATTTCTGTGGATTTATTTAGCTTTTAATTTATGCATACGTTTATTTTATGTGCCTTATGGGTTTATACGTTTGTATGGTTTATAATAACGAATGTTATATTAATACATCTAGAAGCATATTAATAGAAAGGGGAATACATAATGTCAGGCTATATGGTTTTAAAACATTATTAGTTTAATGCAATCATAAATTTGTAAACTATCGTAAAAAATAAATAGAAACACAAGTTCAGTGTACAGACCTTCAGTAGAGCTGGGGATAGTCTACTCAGGTCATTTGTTGTTGTTACGATAAAGACTCTATGGCATTGAACTCGTTGCCTGCTCATAAGTTTCTTGCTTATGGTGTTCTGATGGCTGGGGGTTTAGCATCCTCTTCTCTCAAACCAGCTACCTTTATGCCCTCCTTCACTACATCCTTAAGGGCCCATGTATGCGGCGGCCAACGGATTTTCATCTCGATGTGAAAAAAACAAAAAACCACAACAGCTAACAATTAGAAATAAAATAATTGGAAATCCAGAAATAACTCTGTGAAACTAAAAATTGGGAAACAAACAAACAGCCCTTATTTAATTTCATATTAAGTTCCATCCATCTTCCTCCACTTATCCGGTCCCGGTCGCGGAGGCAGCAGGACGCCCAGACTTCCTTCTCCCTAGACATTTTGTCCAGGTCTTCTGGGGGAATACCGAGAAGTTCCCAGGCCAGCTGAGAGACATAGTTCCTCCAGCATGTTCTAGGTCTTCACTAGGGCCTCCTGCCGTTGGGAGAGGCATTCAGGAGGCATCTGGAACAGATCCTGGAACAGCCTTAGCTGCTCCTCTCAATGTGGAGGACATTGACTGAATCACTGCAGAATTTGCACCGATCTGTCTATCAATCTCACGTTCCCTCCTTCCTTCCCTCACTCGTGAACAAGACCCAAAGATACTTGAACTCCTTCACTTGAGGCAGGATCTCTCCACCAACCTGTCCCTGTGTGGCCTGTGAGGAAGAGCAGGACGTCCTGTGAACCACTGTGGAGCAGTTACATGAAGATTAGACCTGTGTCAAACCTGTGACTGTGACGAAGAAGAACCTGAACCAGCTTCACCTGCATCTCTCTGAAAATAAAGCTTATGTCTGCCACACCTCAAGATCTGTGTTTTACTTTATCTTCAAAACTAGACAAAACAACTAGAGAAACAGCCACACTTCATCAGCTTTTACAAGTACTAACATTTACTGTTCAAAATGGCTCTGCACTCTTTATAAACTAGACAGTCAACATAATTTAACATTAATCAGATTTTATAAAAACTTTCTGTCACTAATTAACTGCTGAAGATAGTATCAACCAGGTCTTGAACACATAAAATGTGTTTTTGCAAATCTTTATTAACACAACCTAACTTATCCCTTTAACGTTTGCTGAGAGTGTTATAAAATGGCCTTAAATGAGAACAGGATGTCATGAGTGCAAAATAAGTGCACCGAGGCAATGCATTGTTCATTTTTAATTGAGTGCAAACAGTGACTGCACATGCGAAAGGTATGGTGTAAAAATATGTTTTTTAATGTATAGTTCATTAGAATTGCATTTGAGTAAAGCACGTGAATAAGTGCTTATTATTCTCTGGTGGGTAAAAAGTCAGATTCTTCAACAGCACTGGTCAGGTTAAATTGCTTTAGTAATAGCCTTAGGTAAGAGCCTTAAGGTCCGTTAGCATAGCTCTTAAGATAAGCTGTTAATAAAGAGGCAAAAAATATTAAATGATATTTTACTTTAAATAAGTGGAGCCATGCTTCTTGGCCGGTCTTTCAATGAAGAGCACAATACTACAGAAAAATATCCCGGTAGTATTTGTGTAAAACTTCTGAGCAGCAAAAAAAAGACATAACACCTATATTTCCGCTTTTGGAGCCTGCCCTCTGGTGGACGCGGTATATCTCTGTATTTCGCTGTAAAATCGACGTATGGCGATACAAGCTAAAATTTGGTCAGTCCAACATGTTTACTTCAACATAATTATTAATAATGTACAACCTCAAATTTTAATGAACTTTGTGCATTTAAGAGACACTAATAAATTCTTGAAAAAATTGGGGCATTTATTAATGCCCATTTATTTCTTTATTCATTTACAGAACACACTAAACAGGCTGCTTCTACTGTTTCATTTGTGGTCATCTGGTTGTTTTCATTTTTAAATACTTTAAATGCTTTTTAACAGCCACTGGAGGGCGCTGTGAGCGGCTCCGAACCGGGAAAGTTATGTGTTTCCATTTCCGGTTTCACTGTTGTTTTTAACAGAGCGTGTATCCACTGTTTTACTCTGAACCAGGACAGGACTGCTACGGCATTTTCAGGTCTCGTCCTTCAGACTTCAATCCCGGCTATTCTTCCAGACTCTTCCCGTTAAGATGCAACGCGACCAGGGCAGAGCTCAGCGCAGCCCGGGCTTTAATCCGTGTTACAGCCACGGACCCAGGTCCTCTCCGCGGGGCTCGGACCGAGGACGGGGCTGGGGCCGGTGGCAGGGTAGAGGGTACGACGGCTCTCCACGGTTCTCTTCCCTGGGGTCTGCAGCAGGAGGCGGGAGCTTTGGGGACGGCTCTCCACGGTTGTCCTCGCCGGGCTATCGGGCATCTCCACGTGGATCACCGCGGGACCGTGGAGCTCCGTTTTCGGGGTTTGGGGCAGGATCAGGGGGCTTTAGATGCCGGCGCTGGGAGGAGCCTCTCAGAGGAGGATTCAGTTCTGGACCAGGACCAAGAAACCAGGTGAAAGGGGGGGGCATATACGTTCTCGGTTGTAGCGGCGTTAATTTGGAGCATTTGTAACGCCTTCTTCTCCCTTTTCATCAGGGGCGCAACTACCCAGTGCAGTGCAAACACAGCTCAAGTTTTGATGTTGGCCTGCAATCACATTTTATTTTATGCTGTTCAATGGGTAACTTTGTAAAATTATTCTCTACTAAAGTATTGCAAATGGCTGCGCCCTCCATACTAATAAAAAGCAAGCTTAATATCAACACTTTAGTTCAGGGATCTCCAACCCCCTGGCCACGGTCCACTAGTGGGCTGGGCCAATTTTCTACTGGTCCGCACAGAAAATCTAAATTTTAATGGAATTTGGACATTGGCAATAGTCCGGGTATTTTATTTTGAAAACGTTTTCCACGCTTGAGTGCACTAGAATAACTCACAGCTTCAAGTGCTGCCAATTTATCCAACACTTTAAGAATGAACAGCCCAATGATGAGAGGCAGAAGCCACCAGTTCAACAATAAGAAAGCTGCAGTTGAGAGAAAATACCTAGAGTCCTGCTTAAATTATGGCTTCATCTCAAGAGGTACCTAAACCCAAATGAGGCTTTTCCTATCCACAAAAGACCCTCGATCCATAACCCATTTGTGAACCAGCAGGTGAAACGTTCCTATTTTTGAGCAAGGAAGAGCTGCTTGACAAATGACGGTGGCCTGAAAACTTTGAGACAACTTCAAGCGTGTCAACATTCTGGATAAAAGTCAAGGCAGAATATTCAGAGACCACAACAAAAGCCCAGGGTTTCTACTGACAAGTTTACAAAACATTGAGTTCCTAAGTGGTATGTGGTATTAAAAAGATTGGAGACCCCTGTTTTACCCACATTAAATGTTGCTTTAAATCACGTGACATCAATACTGTAATCTGATTTGTGTTCAAAGCTACGGAGGCCAGGGACAGGGTGTCTTCCTCTGGTTCAATTCTGACCAACTCACAGAGTTCATACTGTCGTCGTGTCCTTGGGCAAGACACTTAACCCACCTTGCCCCCAGTGTCCGTAGCACTAGTGTATGAATGTCTGTGACTGCAGAGGTGTGTTTGGTGGTGGTCGGAGAAGGTTGAGCGCCGTTTCTATGGCAACCCCCATCTCTGTCTGCCCCAGGTGTGTGTGTGTGTGTGTGTGTGTGTGTGTGTGTGAATGGTGTGTGTGTGTGTGTGTGTGTGTGTGTGTGTGTGTGTATGTGAATGGTGTGTGTGTGTGTGTGTGTGTGTGTGTGAATGGTGTGTGTGTGTGTGTGTGTGTGTGTGAATGGTGTGTGTGTGTGTGTGTGTGTGTGAATGGTGTGTGTGTGAGTGTGTGTGACTGGTGTGTGTGTGAATGGTGTGTGAGTGTGTGTGAATGGTGTGTGTGTGTGTGTGAATGGTGTGTGTGTGTGTGTGTGTGTGTGTGTGTGTGAGTGTGTGTGAATGGTGTGTGTGAGTGTGTGTGAATGGTGTGTGTGTGTGTGTGTGAATGGTGTGTGTGTGTGTGAATGGTGTGTGTGTGTGTGTGTGTGTGTGTGTGTGTGTGTGTGTGAATGTGTGTGTGTGTGTGTGTGTGTGTGTGTGTGTGTGTGTGTGTGTGTGAATGGTGTGTGTGTGTGTGTGTGTGAATGGTGTGTGTGTGAGTGTGTGTGTGTGAATGGTGTGTGTGTGTGTGTGTGTGTGAATGGTGTGTGTGTGTGTGTGTGTGTGTGTGTGTGTGTGTGTGTGTGTGTGTGTGTGTGTGTGTGTGAATGGTGTGTGTGTGTGTGTGTGTGTGTGAGTGTGTGTGAGTGTGTGTGAATGGTGTGTGAGTGTGTGTGTGTGTGTGTGTGAGTGTGTGAATGTGTGTGTGTGTGTGAATGTGTGTGTGTGTGTGTGTGTGTGTGTGTGTGTGTGTGTGTGTGTGTGTGAGTGTGTGTGTGTGTGTGTGTGTGTGTGTGTGTGTGTGTGTGTGTGTGTGTGTGTGTGTGAATGGTGTGTGTGTGTGTGTGTGTGTGAGTGTGTGTGTGAATGGTGTGTGTGTGAGTGTGTGTGTGTGAATGGTGTGTGTGTGTGTGTGTGAGTGGAAGCACGATGTAAATCGTTTTGGGTGCAAAAAAGCGTTATATAAAAACATGCCATTTTAAGTGTTCACTTGTGTTGAGGCCCTTGTTGGAGAGATGTAATGAGTAAAGACCAGGGGTCACCAACTGAAGGTCCGCGGGCCAAATCTGGTCCTTTGAAGTACTTCTGGTCCTCACATTAATTATTACTGTTAATACATTCTTGTTATTATTAATAAATCTAGCTAACAGTTAAACAAATGAGTTGTTTAAATAAAGTTTTACTGTTTTATGGAAACACATGATCCAGATTATGGAGAGTTTATTATTGGGTTTGATCTTAAGAGGTTTTAGGTCTCAACTAAAATTAACTAATTATTGAACACAAATAATTAACCAGGTCTAAATCCATCGGAGTTTCCTTCCTTCAGAGTCCGGATCAGTCCGGATCAGTCACAGGGACCAGGTTCAGACTGAAACTGAGAATCCATTGATCACTGGTTGATGAGGCAGTAGGGGGAGGGGCTGTAGAATCATTTGAATATTTGATTTCCTAACCATATACATTAGTTATTTACTTAAAATGAATTATTACATTTATATTATTATTATTAATAAAAGCGCTCTGTTCTGTGGCAGGTCTCTGTGGAGAAGTACTTCAGTCCAAACATGCTCCAGGATCCGTGGAAAGACCTGGTCCCACTCACTCAAGACCAGATCCAGACTAGGACTAAACAGGACTAAACCAGACCTGGCCTCAGTGATTCCAGACCATGTCTAAACCGGGACAAAACCAGATCTAAACTGGATTATACCAGGACTAAACCTGGACCTGGTTTAGTCCTGGTTTAAATGTAAAAAATAATTTTGTACTTTTTTTGTGAATTTATTTTGAAAAACAAAAACTGTTTACATATTCAGTTTGATAAAAATCATTTGAGAATTATTAATTCTTCAATATGTTTTGTGTAAAATAAACGGATTATGTACAAACTCATTTGACTCACTCTTGTATCAAAATAAAACTCTTTGATTTGTTATTTTTGAGCCCTTTTGCCTGCGCGTGGAGCTCCAGAGCCGCGCATGCGCAGTGTAAAAACCCGGAAGTGTGACAGCGGATGGTCGCGGGTCAGGCAGAGGTGGGTTTAATCGGGATTAAACTGAGATTTAAAAGTTATTCAGCGGTCAATCCGTACCAGAACATAACCGGGTTCTAACATGATTCTCTGAGCTTTGATTATTTGTATGTTTTACATCCGGTGTATTCACCGCTACATCTCCGGATTAACGAGGGCTGCTCTCGTTCTGAACAAACCACAGATACTGTACTGATTACTTTATAATGTGAGCCGGTGTTCCGTAATAATCTGTTATGTCTATATTTGGCTTTATCGTGTCCAGATGTGTTTAATGCTGATCTTGTAGACTCCTGTCAGACTCATGAGACAATTTGTGAAAAAGAGACTGATCATGTTGAACAATGAGCAAATATCAGTGTTGCTTACCTATAGCACCGTTTTTTAATATAATACAAAGTAGTAAAATACACTTTTTTTAATTAATCTTGATCCCGCTTCATTCAAATCACAAAACGATCACGCCACCAGCTCCTAATCCAACTGTGGACCCTTCTCTGGCACCTGAAGCGCCGGACATGCTTCCATTCACACTCATTCACACCTGGGGCAGGCCACCTCTACAGTCACACACATTCATACACCAGAGCTGTGGCACTGGAGGCAAGGTTGGTTAAATGTCTTGCCCAAGGACACAACAACAGTATGAACCGGGTAGAGCAGGAATCGAACCAGTCTACCACCTGAACCACTGCACCCCAGCAACATTTAGACAATCCCAACTGGACGTGCACACACTGCTAAAGGAGGGCACTGCAGTAGGCTTTATGGATTTGCAAATAAAGGCTAGACTTAAACCACAAGACAAGGGCCAAGTGGTCTGCTTCACTTGTTGTTTGCTTATTGTCTTTAACTGAGTCAGTCTCTTTTTTTCCCCAAAGTAGGTTGCATGAGTTGACAGGAGTCTTCGCTGTTTGTGTCAAATCTGCAAGAGACAACAGCGAGATTAGCATTAAACACATCTGGACACATAAGGCCAACATGAATCACAGAATAATCCAGAACACCGGTTCTGACCTGGTTTGTCCAGTTTTTAGTCCACCTCCAGTACTCAGTAAAAGACTCTCAATGAAGTGTGTGACACAGAAGAAACTTTAATTTGTCCCTCAGACGAGTCCAGGTGAGACCCGACGAGATGTCTGACAAGTCACAAAACCCATGGCAGAGCGCCATGGACCATGCTGTCGTTGTTGCCCGCAAATCAGGAGAGGTCAGTGTAATCCACCTAAAACCTGTTCAAATCCAACTAAAACCTGTTCAAATCCAACTAAAACCTATTCTACAGTTGATCCGAGATGCCATTCAGAACCGGGACCAGTTTAGTCCAATCCAGACCAAGTCCTCAGCTGTGGATCTTGTAACAGAGACAGATCAGAAAGTGGAGCAGCTCATTATCCAATCGGTGAAAAGCAAGTTCCCCACGCACAGGTGAGCCCCGCCCCTCCACACGTGAGTAATCTTTATTTAATCAATTAAACCAAATAAACTGTAAAGACAGTATGTTACAGTATGGAGTGTGTAGGTCGGTGATGAACTTGAACCAGAACAGGTCGCATGGAAAACATGTTAGGGGTGGCAGGGCTTCAGGATTCTTGTCTTAAATAGGGACCTGACCTGGGAACACCTGAGCACCTCAGGTTCACCAGGCCACACAGGGGTTATATTTAGGCCCGAGCCGGTGATGACTAGCCTGGTTCTACCAGACTCTCGTACATTTCATTTGTACAGAGAGTCTGGCCTCGCTCCATTGACAAGCGTTTACTTCCTTGTATGCGGGAACTCTGTTGAAGTTTAAAACTATTGGATCTGCCCAGAGTCACTCAGGATCTGCCATAGCCAATCGCTAACGTCGATCCAACGCAAACTGACGCACTACATCAGCGTCATCGTTCTCAGCCACTCCCTCTGTTCGCTGATTGGTCCTACAAAAAATTTATTTCTGGAAACCTAAGAATATACAGCAATCCCAGACGTAGTACTGAAGTGAAATGAAATTGAGCGGAAGTACGTAGGAGGGCGGAGCCAGGCTAGGTGATGACCGGGAGGGCCTATTGTTTTTGCTCGGATTTTTTTTTTTTTTTATTGTGACCAAATGATCCTAAATTTGACCCAGTGAACATGCACGAAAAGTCATTTTTATTGGTCCCAGACTTCAAGCTCGGCGAAAATGTTATGTTTTTGAAGTCGCCAAAAAAAAAATACTAAAAATGACTCAGTGGTGGCCCCTACAAAATCAAAATACATTGGGCCTATGGAAAGTGAAAGTAACTTTTTTCCAACGTAGAAAAATGAAACTTGGTACATCCATAGGACACCTCAGGGCAAACAGAAAAGTCAATGACAGTCACACCCTAAACTTAACAGGAAGTCCGCCATGTGGGGTGAAAGCGCGCCACTAAAATCGCACCTTGCGCAGAAAGATGCAAATCATTGTGTTTTAATCTAAATGGCCCCAAATTTGGTGAGTATCATCTAGACACATGTGCCAACCAAAGTTGTAACTTTGTTGTTGATATCTTATCGGGTATGGGTGTGGCAAGCCTGTAACGAGGTGGCCATTTTTGTGAAAATAAAACGTCTCTTAACTCTTAAACGCCTTCTCGGATCAAGTTGGACCCAAAAAGGCGTTTGTGCACATTCATGACCTGAACACAAAAATATGTAAATAAAAGGGTTATCTTTAGAAATGGCTCTCCAGCGCCCCCTACAAACTTATAATGGGACCCAAGAATTTAGTTTGTCATAGAGACATGAAATTTGGTACACACATCTCTTATGTCATGACGAGCATAAAAGCCAATGACAACCACCCCCTATCTATAAATGTGTTGCCATAGCAACATCCCAAATATGTGGAAAAAGTCAATTGGAAGTGAAAAATTTAGTTTGTCGTAGGCAAATGAAACTTGGTACACACATCCACCATGGGCTTATGAACAAAAAAGCCAATGGGGACCACACCCTATCACACACGGGAAGGCGGCCATTTTGAATTGAAAAAGGTGAACCGACTTAAAATACACCTCTTTTTTTAAAAGAACACAGACAATAGCTGCTTCATTCCACAGACACCAAACTTGGGCAAAATGAGCTAAACACATGTATGTAAAATAGACAGGTGTTTTTCTTGACGTTTTTTGCTCGAGTTATATATTTTTTTATTATAATTTGGTTTTTTTTTTTTAGTATAATTTTTCTGTAAAATGATCCTCAATTTGACCCAGTAAACGTGCAACTAAAAGTCATTTGTATTGGTCCCAGACTTCAAGCCCGGCGAAAAATTTATGTATTTGAAGTCACTAAAAAAATACGAAAAATGACTCAGTGGCGACCCCTACAAAAGTCAAAATACATTGGGCCTATGGAAAATGAAAGTCAATTTTTCCAATGTAGAAATACAGAACTTGGTACATCCATAGGACACCTCAGGGCAAACAGAAAAGTTTATTACAGCCATACCGTAAACTCAACAGGAAATCTACTATGTTGGGTGGAATGCGTGACCACCTAAATCGCACCCCTTGTGTCTAAAGGCTTTTCATCAAAACAGCTCCAAATTTGGTGAGTTTCATCTAGACACGTGTGCCAAAAAAGTTATCAATTTGTTTTTTGATACATTTGTGGCTGTGGTCGTAATGAGTCTGTGAAGAGGCAGCCATTTCTTTGGGAAATAAATGCCATTTCCCAATTGCCAGGATCCTTCCTTTAGAGGAGGCCCCTCCAGAGCCACGGCTAGAGTCTTAGAAAACTCCTCAGAATCCTTTGGAACTTGTAAACTTGTACTTTTAGACAGGTTATATTTACATATTGCCTTTTTAAACGGGGGTGCAGCGATTCCTGAGTCATCTCAAATCTCCAGCCAGTACTTTGTTTTTCTCACCTTAGCCCAAGCATAATCTATTATTTTCAAAGGTTCAGACAGCTCCCAGGAAAACCAGGGATTGTGGAGACCTTTAACTCTAAATTACAAGGTGGTGTAGCAGGCCCCAGCAGTAGCACAGGCCCGGTTAATTGACATTACCGTGAAGTTTACGCTTTAAAGCACGAAATGCACTCCTCCGAGTGCATGTGTCCCCGCGGTCTCAAGGGAGGCGAGGGCCTTTATCGCCGCTTGCGGCTTTAATTATAATTATATTTTCTAGATTTATAGGCGAAGAGTCTGTCTCGTCCGGTGACCCTTGTGAGCTTTCAGACGACCCCACCTGGATCATTGATCCCATTGACGGAACCACCAACTTTGTTCATGGGTCTGTTATACTGTTTATTATGGTCTTTTTTTTTAGCTAAAAACTTGGATCTATGTCATTGACAGGTGTGTGTTTGATTGACAGGTATCCATTTGTGGGCGTGTGCATTGGCTTTGCTGTCAATCAACAGGTGAGTCCCGCCTCCAGACGTGTTTTTACTAGGGATGCACCGAATGTTCGGCCACCGAAATTATTCGGCCGAAAATAGCCAAAAAAAGCACTTTCAGTGTTCGGCCGAATAAGTAAAAAGGCCGAATAAATTTTGCCGAACAATGACGTTTTTAATGACGCAATCAAATAACCAGCGAGTGAGGCGCGGGCTTTATGCAGCAAACATGTCAGCAGTGTGGAAGCACTTTAAAGTGTCAGAGAAAGACGCAAAAACGGCCGTTTGTTCTGCTGAATTGTCCAGAGGGGGTGCATCTGCAAAAACGTACTTCAAGTGAAACAGACCACGGAGTGAAAACAACTAAAAGTGCGCTCTTAGAAGCTGTCAGCACACGATTTAGTCAGGCGGACTCAGAACACCTGTACAGCATCGCGACTGTGCTTGATCCACGATATAAAGATCATTACTTGGATGTGGGGAAAAAGATGCGCACACGAGAAATAATCCAGGCCGAGTTGGATTTGGGAAAGCCGCTAGGTGATGGAGACGGTCAGGTGATGCACAGCGCAGGAGATGAAAACAGCGCAGAGAGTGAACGGGCTCGTACTACACATGAGCCGCGCACAGTCTCGCTGTCTGACATGTTCGATGAGATCCTCCAACATTTGCAAGACAGAGGACAAGCTCGACCGCTCAACAGTTAGATGGGTATCTCTCAGAAGTCCCTCCCCAGGAGCATTAACCCTCTCGAATTTTGGAGGACCAATCAAGGCGCTTTCGAGCTGGCGCAGATGGCACGCAGGTAGGCTACTTGTATGGGAAATTAATTTAAGATTTTATTTATATTTTGGATTATGGTAACACTTTATAAGTAGTTTCTATTTTTAACATTAACTAACAATGAAAACCCCTTATTAACAGCATTTATTAATCTTAATGTTAACATTTACTAATACAGTATTAAAATTAAGTATCACATTTGTAATTTTTGAATTAAAAAAGTATCAAAAGTGGTAGGCCTATTTGTTAAAATTGTGAATGCACTCATACTAACATGAACTAAATATTTTTTTTTATTATCTTACATTAAGGAAGATTAATAAATACCATAACAAATGTATTGCTCATTGTTAGTTAAATAAATATTTTGAAATTGTATTTTTGTTATTTGATTTTTTTTTTTATCTGAAAAGCAACACAAAATAGTAAAAAGCAAATTTTTACTATTTAATTATTGTAATGTTGAAAAAATTGGCAAAATAAATGGAAAAAATGTGAAACACCGCATTCGGCTTCGGCCAAGAATTTCATTTCGGTGCATCCCTAGTTTTTACATTTCCAATTTGACAGGAACGTGGTATGACAATATGAAAATACTGAATACAACTATCTTCTATTTGTTATATTTAGGCCCGAGCCGGTGATGACCGGGAGGGCCTATTGTTTTTGCTCGGATTTTTTTTTTTTTTTATCTTTCTTGTCGACCTATGATCCTAAATTTGACCCAGTGAACATGCACGAAAAGTCATTTGTATTGGTCCCAGACTTCAAGCTCGGCGAAAAATTTATGTATTTGAAGTCCGAAAAAAATACAAAAATGACTCAGTGGCGACCCCTACAAAAGTCAAAATACATTGGGCCTATGGAAAGTGAAAGTAACTTTTTTCCAACGTAGAAAAATGAAACTTGGTACATCCATAGGACACCTCAGGGCAAACAGAAAAGTCTATGACAGCCACACCCTAAACTCAACAGGAAGTCCGCCATGTGGGGTGAAACGCGCCGCCACTAAAATCGCACTTGCAGAAAGATGCAAATCATTGTGTTTTAATCGAAATGGCCCCAAATTTGGTGAGTATCATCTAGACACGTGTGCCAACCAAAGTTGTGACTTTGTTGTTGATATCTTATCGGGTATGGGTGTGGCAAGCCTGTAACGAGGTGGCCATTTTTGTGAAAATAAAACGTCTCTTAACTCTCAAACGCCTTCTCGGATCGAGTTGGACCCAAAAAGGCGTTTGTGCACATTCATGACCTGAACACAAAAATATGTAAATAAAAGTGTTATCTTTAGAAATGGCTCTCCAGCGCCCCCTACAAACTTATAATGGGACCCAAGAATTTAGTTTGTCATAGAGACATGAAATTTGGTACACACATCTCTTATGTCATGACGAGCATAAAAGCCAATGACAACCACCCCCTATCTATAAATGTGTTGCCATAGCAACGTCCCAAATATGTGGAAAAAGTCAATGGGAAGTGAAAATTTTAGTTTGTCGTAGGCAAATGAAACTTGGTACACACATCCAGTATGGGCTTATGAACAAAAAAGCCAATGGGGACCACACCCTATCACACATGGGAAGGCGGCCATTTTGAATTGAAAAAGGAGAACCGACTTAAAATACACCTCTTTTTTTAAAAGAACACAGAAAATAGCTGCTTCATTCCACAGACACCAAACTTGGGCAAAATTAGCTAAACACGTGTGTAAAATAGACAGGTGTTTTTCTTGACGTTTTTGCTCCAGTTATATATTTTTTTATTATAATTTGGTATATTTTTTTTTAGTATAATTTTTCTGCAAAATGATTTTCAATTTGACCCAGTAAACGTGCAACTAAAAGTCATTTGTATTGGTCCCAGACTGCAAGCCCGGCCAAAAATTTATCTATTTGAAGTCCCCGAAAAAAAAATATGAAAAATGACTCAGTGGCGACCCCTGGAAAATGAAAATACATTGTGCCTATGGAAAGTGAAAGTAAATTTTTACAATGTAGAAATACAAAACTTGGTACATCCATAGGACACCTCAGGGCAAACAGAAAAGTTTATTACAGCCATACCGTAAACTCAACAGAAAATCTACTATGTTGGGTGGTATGTGTGACCACCTAAATTGCACCCCTTGTGCTAAAGGCTTTTCATCTAAACAGCTCCAAATTTGGTGAGTTTCATCTAGACACGTGTGCCAAAAAAGTTATCACTGTTTTTTGATAGATTTGTGGCTGTGGTCGTAATGAGTCTGTGAAGAGGCAGCCATTTCTTTGGGAAATAAATGCCATTTCCCAATTGCCAGGATCCTTCCTTTAGAGGAGGCCCCTCCAGAGCCAAGGCTAGAGTCTTAGAAAACTCCTCAGAATCCTTTGGAACTTGTAAACTTGTACTTTTAGACAAGTAATATTTACATTTTGCCTTTTTAAACAGGGGGGTGCAGCGATTCCTGAGTCATCTCAAATCTCCAGCCAGTACTTTGTTTTTCTCGCCTTAGCCCAAGCATAATCTATTATTTTCAAAGGTTCAGACAGCTCCCAGGAAAACCAGGGATTGTGGAGACCTTTAACTCTAAATTACAAGGTGGTGTAGCAGGCCCCAGCAGTAGCACAGGCCCGGTTATTTGACATTACCGTGAAGTTTATGCTTTAAGGCACGAAATGCAATCCTCCGAGTGCATGTATCCCCACGGTATGAAGGGAGGCGAGGGCCTTTATCGCCGCTTGCGGCTTTAATTATTTGTTATATTTTAATCATTGTTCTAACCAGAGGTTAGCCGCTACTGTTGACGGAAACAAACTCAAAAGTATCTAAGCCTCAGCAGCCCTCTTTAGATTATTTAATTATACTCAGGTTCCAGCCGGTCTAACCCTGGACTCTCCTGGACTCTTGCAGGTACAGTGGGGCGTGGTCTACAGCGCTGTGGAGGATAAAATGTACACGGCTCGAAGAGGGGGTGGAGCCTTCTGTAACGGACTGCCGCTGCAGGTTTCCACGGAAACAGGTGTCGTTCTAATCAATAATCAGTTTGGTCCAGACCTGAGTAATAGGTTCAAACCAAATCGTGTTAAAGTCTGGACTAAGACCAAAAGTCCAGTTGGATGGTTAGCATTCGTGCCCCACAGCAAGAAGGTCGTGAGTTCAAACCCCTGACTCGAACATCCTTAGCCAACTCCGGCCTTTCTGTGAGAAGCCTGCATGTCCTCCCCGTGTTACGGTGGGTTCTCTCTGGGTACTCCGGTTCCTCCCACCGTCCAAACACATGCTAGTGAGTGAATGTGAGAGAGAATAGATATGTGTCTATGTCTAAATGTCAGCACTGCGACTAACTGGCCATTGTCCAGGGTGAACCCCGCCTCAGGCCCAAAGAGATAGGCTCCAGTCACCTGCACCCCCTAACGGGACCAAGCATAAGAAAATGGTGGATTTTGAATGGTTTTAAATGTATTTATGTTGGATTTACTTGTTGTACTTGGATTTGAACAAGGTTGGTTTTTAGTTCTACTTTAATGTGACTCTGACAGGTTAAAGGTTTACAGAATGACTCAAGAATAACTGTTAATTAGTAACCTTGTGTGACCCCTCCTTAAACTCTGCATGACCCTGACCCCTGCCCAGATGTGCAGAGGGCGATGGTGGCCACAGAGTTCGGCTCGAACCGAGATCCAGACGTCGTCGACAAGATCTTCTCCAGCCTCAAGAGGGTCCTCAGTCTCCCAGTGCATGGGTAACAACTGATTAATGAGTCTCTCTGTCAGGTCTGCACATGTTGGTTCTGTAGGGTCTGAACATGTGGGTTCTGTACGTGTGGGTTCTGTAGGGTCTGAACATGTGAGGTCTGTGGGTTCTGTAGGGTCTGCACATGTGGGTTCTGTAGGGTCTGCACATGTGGGGTCTGTAGGGTCTGCACATGTTGGTTCTGTAGGGTCTTAACATGTGGTGTCTGTGTGTTCTGTAGGGTCTGCACATGTGTGGTCTGTGGGTTCTGTAGGGTCTGCACATGTGGGTTCTGTCGGGTCTGCACATGTGGGTTCTGTAGGGTCTGTACATGTGGGTTCTGTAGGGTCTGCACATGTGGGTTCTGTCGGGTCTGAACATGTGGGTTCTGTAGGGTCTGCACATGTGGGTTCTGTCGGGTCTGAACATGTGGGGTCTGTAGGGTCTGCACATGTGTGGTCTGTGGGTTCTGTAGGGTCTGCACATGTGGGTTCTGTCGGGTCTGCACATGTGGGTTCTGTAGGGTCTGTACATGTGGGGTCTGTGGGTTCTGTAGGGTCTGAACATGTGGGGTCTGTAGGGTCTGAACATGTGAGGTCTGTGGGTTCTGTAGGGTCTGTAGGGTCGGCACATGTGGGGTCTGTGGGTTCTGTAGGGTCTACACATGTGGGTTCTGTAGGGTCTGAACATGTGAGGTCTGTGGGTTCTGTAGGGTCTGCACATGTGGGTTCTGTAGGGTCTGTACATGTGGGGTCTGTGGGTTCTGTAGGGTCTGCACATGTGGGTTATGTCGGGTCTGCACATGTTGGTTCTGTAGGGTCTGCACATGTGGGTTTTGTATGGTCTGCACATGTTGGTTCTGTAGGGTCTGCACATGTGAGGTCTGTGGGTTCTGTAGGGTCTGCACATGTGGGTTCTGTAGGGTCTGCACATGTGGGGTCTGTAGGGTCTGCACATGTTGGTTCTGTAGGGTCTTAACATGTGGTGTCTGTGTGTTCTGTAGGGTCTGCACATGTGTGGTCTGTGGGTTCTGTAGGGTCTGCACATGTGGGTTCTGTCGGGTCTGAACATGTGGGTTCTGTCGGGTCTGCACATGTGGGTTCTGTCGGGTCTGCACATGTGGGTTCTGTAGGGTCTGCGGGTTCTGTAGGGTCTGCACATGTGGGTTCTGTAGGGTCTGCACATGTGGGTTCTGTCAGGTCTGCACATGTGGGTTCTGTAGGGTCTGCACATGTGGGTTCTGTAGGGTCTGCACATGTAGGGTCTGCACATGTGGGGTCTGTGGGTTATGTCAGGTCTGCACATGTTGGTTCTGTAGGGTCTGCACATGTGGGGTCTGTAGGGTCTGAACATGTGGGTTCTGTCAGGTCTGCACATGTGGGTTCTGTAGGGTCTGTACATGTGGGGTCTGTGGGTTCTGTAGGGTCTGCACATGTGGGTTTTGTAGGGTCTGCACATGTGGGTTCTGTAGGGTCTGTACATGTGGGTTATGTCGGGTCTGCACATGTTGGTTCTGTAGGGTCTGAACATGTGGGTTCTGTAGGGTCTGTACATGTGGGGTCTGTGGTTCCTTAGGGTCTGCACATGTGGGTTCTGTAGGGTCTGTACATGTGGGTTCTGTGGGTTCTGTCGGGTCTGCACATGTGGGTTTTGTAGGGTCTGCACATGTTGGTTCTGTAGGGTCTGCACATGTGGGTTCTGTAGGGTCTGTACATGTGGGTTATGTCGGGTCTGCACATTACATTTACATTTACATTTAGTCATTTAGCAGACGCTTTTATCCAAAGCGACTTACAAGTGAGGATAACAATGGAAGCAACTTTAACAACACAAGGTACAAAAAGCATAAGTGCACAAAAACTAGTCAGTTTAAACCCAGCGCAGTATACGATGCTAAGGATAAGAGAAATTTTTTTTTTTTTTTTTTTTTTTTTTTTTTTTTTTTTTTTTTTTTGAAAGGAATCGATAGAAAGGAAGTAGGGCTCAGTGTTTGTCAGTCAGGTGTTGACGGAAGAGATGTGCTTTCAGGTGTTTTTAAAGATGGCTACAGAGGCTGCTGATCTTGTAGCAGCGGTAGATCATTCCACCAATGTGGAACAGATCCAGAGAAGGTACGTGAGAGTGATTTTGTACCTTTTTGGGACGGTACCACCAGACGTTGTTCATTTGCAGAGCGCAGGGATCTGGTAGGAACGTAGGTCTGTATTAGTGAGTGGAGGTATGGGGGTGCAGAACCAGAGGTGGTTTTGTAGGCCAAGAGCATAGCTTTGAACTTGATGCGGGCGTCAACCGGGAGCCAGTGTAACCTAATGAATAGAGGAGATACGTGCGCTCTCTTCGGTTCATTAAAGACCACTCTTGCTGCTGCATTCTGGATCAGCTGCAGAGGTTTGGTAGTGCAGGCGGGAGTCCAGCCAGTAGGGCATTGCAATAGTCCAGTTTGGACAGGACAAGAGCCTGGACTAGAATTTGCGTGGAGTGCTCTGATAGGAAAGGTCTAATTTTTCTAATGTTGTAGAGGATGAATCTACAGGACCGGGTGGTGCTGGTGACATGACTTGTGAAGTCTAGCTGATCATCAATTACCACTCCCAGATTTCTGGCAGTGCTGGACGGTGTAATGGTTGATGGGCCTAGTTGAATGGAGAGGTTGTGGTGGGTCTTTGGATGGGCCGGAATCACAAGCAGTTCTGTTTTGCAAGGTTCAGCTGCAGGTGATGCTCCTTCATCCAAAGTGAGATGTCGCTCAGACATGCCGAGACGCGAGCAGAGACCGTCGGATCGTCAGGATGAAATGACAGGTGGAGTTGAGTGTCATCTGCATAGCAGTGATAGGAAAAGCCATGCTTCTGGATGACAGAGCCAAGGGATGTCATGTATATGGAAAAGAGTAGCGGTCCGAGCACTGAGCCCTGTGGCACCCTGTATTGAGATGTTGGGACTCAGAGACCTCATTTCTCCAGGATACTCTGAATGACCTATCCGAGAGGTAAGACTTGAACCATTGCAACGCCATTCCAGAGACACCCATCGCCCTGAGAGAGGACAGGAGGATGTGATGATTAACAGTGTCAAAAGCAGCAGACAGATCCAGTAAGATGAGTACAGATGACTTGGATGTTGCCTTTGCCAGTCTCAGAGCTTCGATGACTGAGAGCAGGGCAGTTTCGTGGAATGACCGCTCTTGAACCCAGACTGGTTCTGGTCCAGGAGGTTGTTCCGTGTGAGAAAGGATGAGAGCTGAGTAAACACAACCCGCTCCAGAGCTTTGGCAATGAAGGGAAAGAGGAAAACCGGTCTGTAGTTTTCAAGCAGAGTAGGGTTAAGAGTGGGTTTCTTCAGTAGTGGTGTGATGCGGGCCTCTTTGAAAGCTGGGGAAGGACCCAGTGGAAAGAGATGAGTTGATGATGTGGGTGAGAGCAGGCACGACAGATGGAGAGATGGCCTGAAGGAGATGTGTGGGGATGGGATCCAGCGGGCAGGTAGTAGGGTGGTTAGAACTAATGACCTTGGAAACGTCTGCTTCAGTTAGAGGAGAGAAGGAAGTGAGCAAGCACATATCAGGGTCTGAATGAGCTCGACAGGTGGTGGCGCAGAGAACTGACTGCTGATGGCGGTCGTTTTCTTTACAAAGAAAGGAGCGAAATCATCAGCTGTTAGATCCGATGAAGGTGGGAGCAGGCGGACAAAGGAGGCGGAAAAGGTTCTAAAGAGAGTGCGCGAGTCAGGTGAGTTGATTAACCTAGAATGGTAGTAGACAGTTTTTGCAGAGGTGACATCAGCGGAGAAAGTAGAGAGGAGAGACTGGTAGATAGAGAGGTTAGCAGGATCTTTAGACTTGCGCCATTTTCTCTCAGCTGACCGGAGGCTGGCGCGGTGCTCGCGTGAACATCGGATAACCAGGGGGCAGCCGAGGATGTACGGGCTGGTCTAGATGTAAGGGGCATAAGTTGTCCAAGCAGGATGTAGCGTGGAGCACAGAGTGTCGGTGGCAGTGTTAGTGTTTAAAGAGAGCTCCTCAGAGGAGGCGCAGAAGAGACAGCAGAGGAAAAGCGGGAGGGACTGAGTGTACGCAGTTTGCGTCGGAAAGTGACCAGCGGTAAAACAATTGCAGTGTCTGGGGAATTTAGGTCAAGGTCGAGTAATGAAGAAATGATCGGAAGTGTGCAGTGGCGTGACCTGAGTGTGGAGGGTGGAGCAGTATCTTATGTAGATAAGATCTAGTTGGTTACCAGACTTGTGGGTTGCCGATGTGGAAACCTGCTTGAGGTCAAATGATGCAGTTAGGTTAATGAAGTTAGCAGCCTGTGGCTTTCAAGGTGGATGTTGAAGTCTCCTAATACCACCAGAGGGTACCATCGTCAGGGAAGGATGAAAGAAGCGCATCCAACTCCTCCAAGAAATGTCCAAGCTGACCTGGGGCGATAGATAACTACAAAATGACTTTTAACAGGGTGGGTGATGGTAACAGCATGGAACTCGAAGGAGCTGTTGTCACACAAGGGTGATAGCTGTTTGAACTTCCAGTCAGTAGGAATAAGTAGTCCGGTCCCTCCGCCCCTTCCAGTGAGGCGGGGACTGTGGGAGAAAGTGTGATTATGGGAGAGGGCGGCGGGAGTGGCAGAGTCCTCTGGTTTGATCCATGTTTCTGTAAGTGCTACAACTGAGAGACCAGAATGTTGAACAAAAGCTGTAATGAAATCAGCTTTGTTCACAGCAGACTGGCAGTTCCACAAGCCTATTGGGAAAGTAGAAGGGGTGCACATGTTGGTTCTGTAGGGTCTGCACATGTGGGGTCTGTGGGTTCTGTAGGGTCTGCACATGTGGGTTATGTCGGGTCTGCACATTTGGGTTCTGTAGGGTCTGCACATGTGGGGTCTGTGGGTTCTGTAGGGTCTGCACATGTGGGTTCTGTAGGGTCTGCACATGTGGGTTCTGTAGGGTCTGCACATGTGGGTTATGTCGGGTCTGCACATGTTGGTTCTGTAGGGTCTGCACATGTGGGTTCTGTAGGGTCTGCACATGTGGGGTCTGTGGGTTCTGTAGGGTCTGCACATGTGGGTTCTGTAGGGTCTGCGGGTTCTGTAGGGTCTGCACATGTGGGTTCTGTAGGGTCTGCACATGTGGGGTCTGTAGGGTCTGCACATGTTGGTTCTGTAGGGTCTTAACATGTGGTGTCTGTGTGTTCTGTAGGGTCTGCACATGTGTGGTCTGTGGGTTCTGTAGGGTCTGCACATGTGGGTTCTGTCGGGTCTGCACATGTGGGTTCTGTAGGGTCTGTACATGTGGGTTCTGTAGGGTCTGCACATGTGGGTTCTGTCGGGTCTGAACATGTGGGGTCTGTAGGGTCTGCACATGTGGGTTCTGTCGGGTCTGAACATGTGGGGTCTGTAAGGTCTGCACATGTGTGGTCTGTGGGTTCTGTAGGGTCTGCACATGTGGGTTCTGTCGGGTCTGCACATGTGGGTTCTGTAGGGTCTGTACATGTGGGGTCTGTGGGTTCTGTAGGGTCTGTAGGGTCTGAACATGTGGGGTCTGTAGGGTCTGAACATGTGAGGTCTGTGGGTTCTGTAGGGTCTGTAGGGTCGGCACATGTGGGGTCTGTGGGTTCTGTAGGGTCTACACATGTGGGTTCTGTAGGGTCTGAACATGTGAGGTCTGTGGGTTCTGTAGGGTCTGCACATGTGGGTTCTGTAGGGTCTGTACATGTGGGGTCTGTGGGTTCTGTAGGGTCTGCACATGTGGGTTATGTCGGGTCTGCACATGTTGGTTCTGTAGGGTCTGCACAGGTGGGTTTTGTATGGTCTGCACATGTTGGTTCTGTAGGGTCTGCACATGTGGGTTCTGTGGGTTCTGTAGGGTCTGCACATGTGGGTTCTGTCGGGTCTGAACATGTGGGGTCTGTAGGGTCTGCACATGTGGGTTCTGTCGGGTCTGAACATGTGGGGTCTGTAGGGTCTGCACATGTGGGTTCTGTCGGGTCTGAACATGGGGCGTCTGTAGGGTCTGCACATGTGTGGTCTGTGGGTTCTGTAGGGTCTGCACATGTGGGTTCTGTCGGGTCTGCACATGTGGGTTCTGTAGGGTCTGTACATGTGGGGTCTGTGGGTTCTGTAGGGTCTGAACATGTGGGGTCTGTAGGGTCTGTACATGTGGGGTCTGTGGGTTATGTCGGGTCTGCACATGTTGGTTTTGTAGGGTCTGCACATGTGGGTTCTGTAGGGTCTGCACATGTGGGTTCTGTCGGGTCTGAACATGTGGGTTCTGTAGGGTCTGCGGGTTCTGTAGGGTCTGAACATGTGGGTTCTGTAGGGTCTGCATATGTGGGTTCTGTAGGGTCTGCACATGTGGGTTCTGTAGGGTCTGAACATGTGGGTTCTGTCGGGTCTGAACATGTGGGTTCTGTAGGGTCTGCACATGTGGGTTCTGTCGGGTCTGCACATGTGGGTTCTGTCGGGTCTGCACATGTGGGTTCTGTAGGGTCTGCGGGTTCTGTAGGGTCTGCACATGTGGGTTCTGTAGGGTCTGCACATGTGGGTTCTGTAGGGTCTGCACATGTGGGTTCTGTCGGGTCTGAACATGTGGGTTCTGTCAGGTCTGCACATGTGGGGTCTGTAGGGTCTGCACATGTGGGGTCTGTGGGTTATGTCGGGTCTGCACATGTTGGTTCTGTAGGGTCTGCACATGTGGGTTCTGTAGGGTCTGCACATGTGGGGTCTGTAGGGTCTGAACATGTGGGTTCTGTCAGGTCTGCACATGTGGGTTCTGTAGGGTCTGTACATGTGGGGTCTGTGGGTTCTGTAGGGTCTGCACATGTGGGTTTTGTAGGGTCTGCACATGTGGGTTCTGTAGGGTCTGTACATGTGGGTTATGTCGGGTCTGCACATGTTGGTTCTGTAGGGTCTGAACATGTGGGTTCTGTAGGGTCTGTACATGTGGGGTCTGTGGTTCCTTAGGGTCTGCACATGTGGGTTCTGTAGGGTCTGTACATGTGGGTTCTGTGGGTTCTGTCGGGTCTGCACATGTGGGTTTTGTAGGGTCTGCACATGTTGGTTCTGTAGGGTCTGCACATGTTGGTTCTGTAGGGTCTGTACATGTGGGGTCTGTGGTTCCTTAGGGTCTGCACATGTGGGTTCTGTAGGGTCTGTACATGTGGGTTCTGTGGGTTCTGTCGGGTCTGTACATGTGGGTTATGTCGGGTCTGCACATGTTGGTTCTATAGGGTCTGCACATGTGGGGTCTGTAGGGTCTGCACATGTGGGTTCTGTGGGTTCTGTAGGGTCTGCACATGTGGGTTTGTAGGGTCTGCACATGTGGGGTCTGTAGGGTCTGCACATGTGGGTTCTGTGGGTTCTGTAGGGTCTGCACATGTGGGTTTTGTAGGGTCTGCACATGTGGGCTCTGTAGGGTCTGCACATGTGGGTTCTGTGGGTTCTGTAGGGTCTGCACATGTGGGTTTTGTAGGGTCTGCACATGTGGGGTCTGTAGGGTCTGCACATGTGGGGTTTGTAGGGTCTGCACATGTGGGGTCTGTAGGGTCTGCACATGTGGGGTTTGTAGGGTCTGCACATGTGGGGTCTGTAGGGTCTGCACATGTGGGTTCTGTGGGTTCTGTAGGGTCTGCACATGTGGGGTTTGTAGGGTCTGCACATGTGGGGTCTGTGGGTTCTGTAGGGTCTGAAAATGTGTGTTCTGTCGGGTCTGAACATGTGGGGTCTGTGGGTTCTGTAGGGTCCGTGGCGCTGGTTCTGCTGCCTTGAACATGTGTGCGGTGGCAAACGGTTCTGTGGAGGTTTACTTTGAGACTGGGATCCACGTTTGGGACGTTGCCGCTGCGTCTGTCATCGTCACTGAGTCAGGAGGGGTTCTGTTGGACACCACAGGTTGGTACCGCGGTATGGGGTCAGAACCGGGACGATTATCTAAAGAGATTATCTGTCAACTGTGCAAAGCCCTGATGTTTCTAGTCTAAACATGATCTAAACCAGGCCTAAACATGGTCTAAACCAGGTCTAAACATGATCTAAACCAGGACTGAACCAGGTCTAAACCAGGTCTAGACCAGGACTGAACCAGGTCTAAACCAGGTCTAAACATGGTCTAAACATGGTCTAAACCATGTCTAAACCAGGTCTAAACATGGTCTAAACCAGGTCTAAACCAGGTCTAAACATGGTCTAAACCAGGTCTAAACCAGGTCTAAACCAGGACTGAACCAGGTCTAAACATGGTCTAAACCAGGTCTAAACCAGGACTGAACCAGGTCTAAACCAGGTCTAAACCAGGTCTAAACCAGGTCTAAACATGGTCTAAACCATGTCTAAACCAGGTCTAAACATGGTCTAAACAAGGTCTAAACCAGGTCTAAACATGGTCTAAACCAGGTCTAAACCAGGACTAAACCAGGACTGAACCAGGTCTAAACCAGGTCTAAACCAGGACTAAACTAGGTCTAAACCAGGATTGAACCAGGTCTAAACATGGTCTAAACCAGGTCTAAACCAGGACTGAACCAGGTCTAAACATGGTCTAAACCAGGACTAAACCAGGGTTAAACCAGGTCTAAACCAGGATTGAACCAGGTCTAAACCAGGACTAAACCAGGACTAAACCAGGTCTAAACCAGGTCTAAACCAGGACTAAACCAGGACTAAACCAGGTCTAAACCAGGACTGAACCAGGTCTAAACCAGGACTAAACCAGGCCTAAACCAGGTCTAAACCAGGTCTAAACCAGGCCTAAACCAGGTCTAAACCAGGACTGAACCAGGACTGAACCAGGTCTAAACCAGGCCTAAACCAGGACTAAACCAGGTCTAAACCAGGTCTAAACCAGGACTAAACCAGGACTGAACCAGGACTGAACCAGGACTTTACCAGGTCTAAACCAGGACTAAACCAGGTCTAAACCAGGCCTAAACCAGGTCTAAACCAGGACTGAACCAGGACTGAACCAGGACTGAACCAGGTCTAAACCAGGCCTAAACCAGGACTAAACCAGGTCTAAACCAGGCCTAAACCAGGTCTAAACCAGGTCTTAACCAGGTCTTAACCAGGTCTTAACCAGGTCTTAAACTGGAGTAAACCAGCTCTAAACCAGGCCTAAACCAGGACTGAACCAGGTCTAAACCAGGACTAAACCTGGTTTAAAGCAGGACATCTTTATGAGTTTATTTATGTACATTTCTGTTCCTGCAGGGGGCGATGTGGACCTCATGTCTCGGAGAATTGTTGCAGCAAACAACAAAACCATCGCCAAAAAAATCATCCAACTGCTGGACGTGTACAGCCCAGAGCGAGACGACTAGACCGGTCTAAACCAGGACTGGGTCTGAACCAGGATGGTACCCAGACCGGTCTAAACCAGGACTGGGTCTAAACTAGGACCGATCCAAGACCGGCCTGAACAAGGACTGGTTCCAGTTAAAGCTGGTGTAGTCGGTTCTAGTGAGCGTCACTCTTTTGAATTTCTTTTTATTTAAAGATGGTTAATAAACCTGGTCTGTTTTAAAGAAACGGTGTCTATTTTGTGTCAATAACACATTTGTAAACCAGACACAAACACTGTCGAGTTTGGAGCCTCTGTTCCAGAGGAACCAGACATGAAGCTAGTAATAGGACGGGTATCTCCCTGGTTAAGGTCATGTTCTTTAGCAGGTGTCTGCTGTTACAGGTGAGCCCTGTGAATGATCAGTCACATACAAATTCAGAATTTTATATCTGGGCTTGCAGAATTGCTATAGCTTTTTTCAGTCGGCTACCAACATGTGAAGGTCCCTTCAATGGTGAAATACATTTCTTTTGATTTGCATTGTTTGTGTTCCATGCTTCCACCGTGGTGCGTAATGGCACACGGCCCAGTGTGCTTGGGTACTATTTAAGTTCAATTAGTTAAAATAAAAATATGGCTAAAGGGTGACTAATATGTGTCCCTGTAAATAAAATCCCATTCATTTTGTGGCAACAAAATGGGTTACATTTATAGAATTGAAATGCAATGTTGAACTTTAGTCAGCAGATAAATAAACATGGGGCATAAGCTGTTTTATAATAAAATTTAAGCCAAATGAGCCAGTTTTATGAACAATCCAGAAGATCCGGCTCCCTTCAAAGAGCCTAAAATGCCATCTCTAGCTTGGAACAGGAAATGTGTTTTTGTGATTAGTGAGTTTTTGTGAACTCACTAATCTCTCAACAATTCAGCTGCAGTGCAAGGTTAGAGGTAAAGAGCAGCAGTGGAACATCTGCCCTATTAAACATCACAGCTCCATGTCTGTGAAGGTTCTCAGTCATCCAGGTCATCTTAAATCTGAACTTACTTTTCAAAGTGAAGACGTTTTGTCTCTAATTACATGAGACTTTGTCAATTCTGAGTTCAAGAGCAGCGGTGGGGGCCGGGCCAACACAGTGAAGTCACTTATGCTAAAAAAAAAACACATTTCTTTTGCCAATAGTTTAAGTTTGAAATATAGGCAAAAGAACTGATTGTAGACTTCAGGAAGACGCAGCAGCAGCCCTACACTCCTCTTACAATAGGCGGGACCCCTGTGGAGAGGGTGAGTAGCTTCAAGTACCTTGGTGTAAACATCACTGAGGACCTGACTTGGACTACTCACACTCAAACTCAGGTAAATAAAGCCAGGCAAAGACTGTACTATCTGCGACAGCTGAGGAAATTCAGGGTCTCACCAGCAATCCTGAAAACTTTCTATTCTGGAGCTATAGAAAGTATATTGACTCAATGTATCTCTGTGTGGTATGGGAACAGCTCCAGTCAAGACTGCAAAGCCCTGCAGAGAGTTGTGCGCTTAGCTGAGCGCATTTCAGGGTCTGCTCTCTCTCTGCAGGACATCTACCACAAACGCTGCAGAAGCAGAGCTGCAAAAATCACCAAAGACTCCACCCACCCCAGTAATCATATTTTCACTCTGCTGCCATCTGGTAAGCGCTACCGCAGCCTGATGGCAAAAACTGAGAGACTTAGGAGGAGTTTTTCCCACAGGCCATCAGGCTCTTGAACTCTAAACCAGCCACCTCACATTGACACACTGACAGTGTCACTCTGTTTTGCTACAAACTGTTTTGCACATTTGCTTCCTGCACCTTCATGTGATTCTTAATATTTAAGACCACAGCTAAATGCATATATGCACACTGTACATCCCTGTACATTTTTTAATATTTTAAGTCTACAGTTTACATTCATGTACATTATTTTGCGATCTAGATTTATTCCCACATTACACACTTTTTATATTTTTTAGATTTTATTCTTATATTTTTTTATTGTTTACTTTTATTTCATTCTTACATAGCTACATTTATGTATATTTTCATCTGTGTGTTTTCCTAATAATTGCACTGTCCATGGAGCGGACCTGACTCACATTTCACTGCTGGTTATATATGCTGTATATAATTTAGTATGTGACGAATAAAAATCTTGAATCTTGAATCTTGAATCTAGGCAAAATAATATGTGCTCTAAACACTGTATATTGAACGCCACAGTCACACCTGCACCTCCTCAGTTTTAGAGCCACTCTTTACAGTTTGTTCTAAAACCAGTGAAAAGTACCTCTCTGTGAGTCAAGATGACAGCTTAATGAAAGGTTGTTACTGTTTGAAGCATGTTGTAGTGGAATCAACTGATGTCTGCAGAATATTGAAGGAAGAGGAAAGATAATGCTGTGTTTAATCATCAATAAAATATTAGTAAATACTTGCTGCTCCCGATTAAACAGCCCAACGGGCCGCATGTGGCTCCCGGGCCATAGTTGGCCCACCCCTGGTCTAGTGGGTTGGGTTTGAGTCTAAAACGTCCTCACTTTGAAAACCAAGTCCAGATGCCTTTGCTTTATTACAGCTGTATTCTTATCCTAATACTAAAATTCCAAGAGACTTTATCAATTCTGAGATCAACTGTAAGAGAGCTGAGCTTTATCTCTAGAGGGAGGGGCTTAACCTGAAACTAACTCAGGATCAGACTGTTCTGGTCTCATAGTCGTTGGCTCTGAAAGGACAGTGTGACTCCTGATGTGAGAGTCGTTAAAGACTCAGGAGAGTCGTTAGCGACACTGGTCCATTCAGGTGTTGTTGTTCAAGGGTGTAACTCTTTTGTTTTAGGTTTCAAAACATTGTTATAAATATTAGGCAACATGAATCTGAGGACACCTCCTCTGTTCAAAGAAGGCTTTTCCATTCACTTCCTTCACTCCTCTCTCAAACCATCTGGTCTCTCTGGACAAAATCCGGACATTGCTGTCCTCAAAGGACTGTCCTTTCTCTTTGAGGTGGAGGTGGACTGCAGACTCAGGTCCTCCAGGATTGGCTCTTCTGTGCTGAGACATCCTCTTGTGAAGCTGTTGTTTTGTTTCTCAAACATAACTGTCACTGCACTCTTCACTGAACTGTATAAACTACATTACTGTGTTTGTGGGGGTCTTGTCTTTTGGATGGACCAGTTTTTGACGCAGAGTGTTCCCAGGTTTAAAGTGGACTGGAATGTTGTGTTTGTAGAAAATCCTTTTAAGTTTTTCAGATAAACCAGACACATAAAGGATAACGACACCCTTCCCTTTTGTCTCTGGTTTCTGTCTGTTTGGTTTCTGTGTCCTTTTGGTTTTGTTGAAAGTTCATCTGGAGTATCCACAGTCTCTCAGGGCTTTACGGATGTGTTCTTCTTCTTTCCGTTGACCTTCTGAGGTTGTGGGCACCTCTTGTGCTCTGTGCTGAAGAGTCCTGATGACTCCAGCTCGTGCTGCAGAGGCTGGTGGGAATCAAACAGTAAATACTGATCTGTGTGTGTTGGCTTCTTATAAACTTCTACTTGGAGAGTCCTGTCCTCACAAATAACCACTGCACAGTCTAAGAAAGCCAGGCGGTTGTCTATGGCATCTTCACGGGTGAACTTGATGTTCTTGTCCACTGTGTTGATGTTTTCTGTGAAGGCTTCTATACTTCCTGGGTTCTGATTTTGACCCACGTGTCATCAACATATCTGAACCAGTGACTGGGCACTGCACCTGAGAAAGAGACCAGAGCTCTGTTCTCCACTTCCTCCATGAACAGGTGAGCCACAATCAGAGAGACAGGTGACCCCATGACACAGCTGTGGTTTTGTAGAAGTTACCTCTGAACTGGAAATAAGTAGTGTTCAAACATATCTCCAGTAAACTGCAAATATGGCAAACTACAAGTTCGGCAATGTCTTTTAAATCTAAATTAACCTGTCATGCAGGTTCGCCACTTGGGACTTTTTCTTCAATGATAAGATGAAGCAAGCAAAGGAGACACCAATTTTCATGGGCTTTTCCACCTAGCGTGCGTTTCTTTCTTTTATTTGCATTTTTTTGTAACACAGTTGGGCGGTTTGTTTTATCACCCTCTTTATATGGAAAAGAAAGATCCCAAGATGGCGGCATGTATGGTTTGATGTGTGTCTGTCCTCCCATCTATACTCATTTGTTTGCTTTTATGCTCATATTCTGTGATTGAGTTCTTTGGTTTTTAGATGAAATAATTTTTCTATTTTTTTATTGGATTATGGACTACTTTGCTGCAGAAAAACTCCATCTCCAGGCTCTACTTGGATCTTGAGGCCCTGTCAGCTTCTCTAGGCCTTAGCAGCCTAGCTACTATCTCTAGGCTCCAGGCCCTAGCAGCCTAGCTACCATCTTCCTTCTCTAGCCCAGCTCCAGCCCTAGCAGCCCAGTTTCCATCTTCAGGCTTTATTTGGATCCTGAGGCTTTGTTGGCCTCTCCAGGCCCTAGCAGCCCAGCTACCATCTCTACGCTCCAGGCCCTAGCAGCCCAGCTACCGTCTCTATTTGGATCCTGAGGCCCTGCTAGCCTTTCCAGGCTTTACTTGGATCTTGAGGCTCTGCTAGCTTCTCTAGGCCCTAGCAGCCCAGCTACCATCTCTAGGCTCTGCGTGGATCCTGAGGCCCTGCCAGCTCCTCATGGTTTAGCTAACACCTTCTGCTAACATGGCTCTTCTCTTAATGCTGCTTTGTTCATTGTTTGTGCAGAATCTAAGATCAAGTGATTTATACTGGGTGAGTACATCGCACAATAATTGTGGCTCTTTGGACATAGCCTATGGATTTAACTGTTCAGCCTTTGTGCATTCCTCAAATGCCAAAAGAGTTGGCAGAGGACTTAAAATTAGCCTGGTTGCTACCCAGGGATATTCTTCAGCTTCAAAATCTTTTGATTTTAAATGACTATTTTGCATTTGATGGCAGACATTACCGGGACTCTCATTTTAAAAACTCTACAGATTCTACATATACTGATGGTAAACAGAGATTGTTAATATTTTTATTGCTGCTTTTATCTGGCAATGTGCAGCCAAATCCAGGCCCTGAGTTGCAGTGTATTCCATTGCCATCTGATGTGAAATCCATGTCTGGTTTGAGTGTAATTCACCTTAATGTTCGCAGTTTGTTACCCAAAATGGATCTGCTTAGAATTTGGGTGAATTTAACAGATGCAGATATTGTTGTGCTATCTGAAACCTGGCTGACAAAATCAATCACTGATATGGATATTGGAATGGGTGGTTATAACGTGTTTCGTGCTGACAGACTAAGGAAGGGTGGTGGGGTTGCTATTTATGTCAAATCTAAATTTAATGTGACGTTAGTTGATTCAGAATCAATCGGTAAGCACCTGGAATTTTTGGCAGTGAAGGTGGAGTTGACAAAGGGCCTTTGTGTTACTGTTGTTGGGTGTTATAGGCCCCCTTCTGCCCTGAGTAGTGCATTGCAGACTCTTATTCAACTCTTATCCAGATTGGACTATTCTGAAATTATTTTAGCCGGTGACCTAAACTGGGACTGGCTGAAACCTTGTTCAGATGAATTTAAGTCATTTGTGATTCTGTCAATTTTACACAGTTAATCAATTCTCCCACTCGTTTAAATCCTAAGTGTCATGAGAAATCCACCTTAATTGATTTAATTTTGACTAATGTCCACACAAATTTTCTGCTGTTGGTGTTTTTGCAATGACCTAAGTGATCATTGTGTTGTTGCTGCTGTAAGAAATACTAAAATGCCTAAATGTAAACCTCTCGTAATATGTAAGAGGAATCTCAAAAAATTTAATGAACAGGGCTTTTGCCATGATTTGTTCAATTGTGATTGGAGCAGAATAGAGCTCATTCCCGATGTGGAGTCAGCCTGGATCTTTTTCCGGGATAGTTTTTGCAAGTAATAAATAGACACGCCCCACTAAAGAGATTCAGAGTTAAGGGGCGGGACAATCCCTGGTTTTCCTCTGAGCTTGGAGATATTCTTCATGACACAATTTAGCTTGGGCCAAAGCAAGAAAAACGGGCCCTTCGTCTGATTGGCTTGTTTTTAGGCAGTTAAGAAATAAATGTTCTTCTTTTATTAAGAAAGCAAAATCTGACTTTTATCTGTCAGCCACTACTAACACCTTAAATGATCCCAGAAAATTTTGGAAGGCTATAAAATTACTTTCTTTAAACAAAGATAGTATTAATGTTCCTTCTTTTATTATGAAAGAGTCTGTAGTAGTTCATGACAAGCTGGAGATATTGAACCATTTTAATGAGTATTTTATTCAGTCTGGTTCTTTGTTTGACACTGCTTGTCCTTTTACTGTGACACATTGTAGAGATGTACCAGTCTCTACAAGTGTCTTCAATCTCACTCCATTCTTAGTGGCTGACGGCTCCTGAAAAACCTCCAGGACCTGATCTTATAGAGCCCTACTTCTTAAAAATAGCTGCTGATTGTGTAGCACAGCCTCTAACATACCTTTTTAATCTTACTTTAGAGAGCAATACTATTCCCAAAATATGGAAATCTGCATTTGTTTATCCATTATTGAAAGGGTGACCGTCAAATTTAAATAATTACAGGCCAATTTCTAATTTGTCTGTTTTGGCCAAAACGCTTGAATCCCTGGTGAGTGATCAGATGAAAGACTTCTTGCATGTACAGGACATTTTATCCCCAGTTCAGTCAGGTTTTAGAAAAACATAGTACCATCACAGCTGCAATGAAGGTGATAAATGACATCTCTGTTGCTCGTGACAAGAAGCAGCACTGTGCAGCACTTTTTATTGATTTGTCAAAAGCTTTTGACACGGTTGATCATGATGTTTTAAAGATTAGGCTTCTTAATTCGGGGTTTTCAGAGAATACTGTCTCTTGGTTCTCAAACTATCTTAGTGACAGAACCCAGTGCATTAAGAATGATGGTGTCCAATCGGGTATTTTACCAATCCTTAAAGGGGTTCCACAAGGCTCTGTGTTAGGCCCTCTTTTATTTACTATTTATATAAATAACCTTAATCGGCATGTGTCTGATGCAAACTTTCATTTTTATGCAGATGACACAGTCATTTACTGCTGTGCACCTTCTCTTAAACAAACCATTGCACATTTACAGAATGCCTTCACTGTGCTCCAAAACACGTTGCTACAGTTGAAACTTGTGCTTAATGCAGATAAAACCAAATGTATGCTCTTCACGGGCACTCGGAATAGACCACTGAATGTTCCTCAGTGATTACTCTTGACGGACGTGAAATACAGACTGTTACAACTTATAAGTATCTTGGTATTGTTATTGATGATTGCCTGTCATTTAAGCCTCATGTTCACTGTCTAGTGAAAAAGTTGAGGCTAAAATTGGGTTTTTACTTTCGAAATAAGCTGTGTTTTTCTTTTAATGTTAAAAAACGATTAGTGGCATCCACTTTTTTATCTATGCTGGACTATGGTGACATATTATATATGCATTCATCTGCTCAATGCCTTCAAAAGATTGATGCAGCCTATCATGCATCGCTGAGATTTATTACTAACTGTAAAGCTCGCAGCCACCACTGTGAGCTGTACTCTCGTGTAGGGTGGTCTGCTCTGGCCACACGGAGGCTTTGTCATTGGTACATATTTATATATAAGGCTATTCTTGGTGTGCTTCCATCCTATTTATGTTCACTTCTTATGAAAAAAGTGCTGGTCATTACTCTCTCCGTTCTCAGGCTGTTGTCTTGTTTTCTGTCCCACATGTCAGTACTGAGCTGGGTAAAAAGGCCTTTGTTTATTCTGCTCCCTTTACATGGAATTTGCTGCAGAACAACTTAAAACTTAGTAAATTGATTCCTTTGAGTGCTTTTAAGTTAAAAATGAGATGTTTTGAATTGGACTCTCTCACGTGTCAATGTTTTTAATTGAGATTTTCTTTGTGTGTCTTTGTATGTATGTATGTAATGATGTAATGTAATTCAGCTGCCTATCTTGGCCAGGTCTCCCTTGCAAAAGAGATTTTTAATCTCAATGGGCTTCTCCTGGTTAAATAAAGGATAAATAAATAAATAAAAAAAAAAAAGGATGAGATTATTAAGTTGTTCAAGAGAGAAAAACCTTTTTGATATGAGGACATCAATGCACTGAGCTAGCTCGACAGGAACTATTCCCTCAAACAAATCGTGGACAATGTCTGGAGGGTAACCATAAACTACATCAAAATGAGAGAGGCTATCAGTTAAAACACAAGATTTTTTTTTACACGCAAATAGCTCCCACTTTGTTCTTGAGCTGTCTTGATGTGATACTGATGAGCTTCTGATGTTCTTCTGTTAAATGTGCCCGTTTTCACTTCATGCTGATTAATTTCAGAAATTTGAGCTGTACAGAAACGGCAGAAATATTTTGCTGAGAAACTCTCAACGAATCCAGCAAGCCCGTGAGCCCCCAGATTATCAGCAATAACACACTGAACTGTACCCATAATAAATGACCCAAGGAGTGGAACAAACAAGCCTTGATTCTCTAAAAAGGACTAAGTCATTCAACAGAGGCTCAAATATTTTCTTATAACCATAAGATTTGACAAACTGACTTTTACACAACAATGCTGAGGACAGGGCTGAACAGTAACCAGGAGGCAAGTTACCCAATATCCAATAAACAGCACAAAGTTTGTGTTTTTTGCGTGAGGTTCCCAATGGATTACACACCTCAAAGTCGTCAATGTATAAACAAAGGGAAATTCTTAAATCTCTACTTGAAAAAAAAGGATTGTTTTTGTAATTTTCACTCTCCTGGAAACTTAGTTGTGAAGTTTTTATGATAATCAACAAGTTTACAAACTATGTCTTTACGGGTATGTAGCTGCTGGAGAGACTTGAGCACCGGAACATACGTAAATGTTTTATTTGTTTGTGGCTCTAGAATGTACTCGTCCGGTTCCACAACATTGAAATTCAGTTTATAGAACTGGTTGCGTTTAAATTAGGTTGAAAGTGGTCCTCCTTTTCCTATAGATTTAATTAAAGGATTTTCAGTATATAAAGTTATTAACACCTCATTCAACAGTGATGCACTGACCTGAATGTTATGTTTAAAACATCCACAGTTAAACTCTGTGACAGAGGTACAGCAGTAGAAGTAAAAACAAAATGAAGCTCACCGAGTAAACTGTCGTTGGTACATGAGAATAGACCTCCAACTTAAGTAAGACAGAGGCAAGTTTTTTTAATCACTGCCTCCTCTAAACCCTCACTTTGCTTCACCACATTCACTCAAATACCTTAAATCAAAGTAAGAAGACCCTTCATCTGCAGTCTCATCTGAAAACTGATGCTCATTGATTAATTCACTCTTCATCACTATTTCATTTTCACGTCAGTGGGCGTGTCAGAACCGGCTCAGTAGAAGCCTCATTCTCTACACGCGAGCTGGAAAAAAACAAATAAAAAATACACCTGTGATGAAGCTTTGGTATTAGTAATGGCTGACTCTGATTCTGAAGGAGAAAATCTGCCTTTAGAGTCTTTTCAGCCGAGTGAAAGTGAGAATGAGCGAGAGTGAGTGCGTGTGTAACTTGGACAGCGGCGCCGCTGCTCGTGCCTCTCTCTGTGAACATAAACAGTGAACAGCTTTACCTTTAGCACCTGCTGCTTTACCTTTAGCACCTGCTGCTTTACCTTTAGCACCTGCTGCTTTACCTTTAGCACCTGCAGCTTTACCTTTAGCACCTGCAGCTTTACCTTTAGCACCTGCTGCTTTACCTTTAGCACCTGCTGCTTTACCTTTAGCACAGGTGATAGAAGCCGGGGCGGCTTCTATTATTAGTAAAAAAGACAAGATTCTAACAATGTCAAGATCAAATGCCTGAGGCTATTTTCACAGACTAACACACTACAGTATTTAAAATAGTATATATTATAGTTACCTGATGTAACTACAGTTCTACGAGTGTGTGCGTAGCCCACCTACGGGCTTTGCTAGTGGTTACCTCTCCCTGGCGCGAGCCAGACTTCTGAGAAAGATCAAAGCATTCACCGCGCCAATCATGCCAGTGTACTGGCACAGCCTCAGGGGCTATATAAACCCCCTCGCCCAACGCTCTCCCTTCATCGAACCCGCTCAAAAGAGGGAAGAAGTCCAGCTGGGCCTGAGAGTAGGTGGGCTACGCACACACTTGTAGAACTGTAGTTACATCAGGTAACTATAATTTCTACTTGTGTGCTCATACAGTCAGCTGGGAGTACATTTATCCCCTACGGCCTTCGCCTTGGTAGGTAACCACTAGCGAAGCCCGTAGGGGATAAATGTACTCCCAGCTGGACCGGTTCACAACGACATGCGGGAACAAACAACGTCAGGAGCAATGCGGGCCCGCCTCTCCCAAGAGCAGCCAAGCACGCCCCACTACAGGTCACGGCGTCCAAACTGCCTCTCCCAAGAGCATCTGTCACCGTCCTATGTGAACCTAATCAAGCTGTGCCCAGGACCTCCTCTCCCAAGAGCATCCTGGCACCCTGTTCAAACTCCCTACTTCAGTGTCCGTGGTCGGGGGATGGACCTCCTCTCCCAAGAGCATCCTGGCACCCTGTTCAAACTCCCAACTTCAGTGTCCGTGGTCGGGGGATGGACCGCCTCTCCCAAGAGCATCCATCCTGCCCGCCGAGCCTGTGACCGCCTCTCCCAAGAGCACACGGGCCCTCACACGGCTGCACAGACAAACACATCCAAAAAGGAACCGCCAAGCTGCGGTATAAGTGTTCTCAGCCGCAATAACAGTAACACCTGTAGTGTGCACCAGCCTAGGTGACGAGGTTCTGGCCTCTATTCAACACTGAATGAGTGACAGAGCTCGCAGACACATCCATGAGATAGGACCGCACAAACGTGGACACAGAGGACCAAGATGCCGCCAAGCATATATCCTCCGCAGACACCTCTACACAGGGCCACCGAGAGGCAACCCCTCGGGTCGAGTGTGCCCTGATCAAGGCTGGGGGAGGGCAGCCTTGAGCTACGTAGGCTGCTCCAATACCCCCACAGATCCAGTGTGCTAGGCGTTGGGCCAACAACGGTGTCCCACGCCCCTGGCCGCAAAGCACACAAACAACTGGTCTGATGTCCGAAAGCCCGCTGTGCGCTCCACATAGCAGCGCAAAGGCCTGACCGGACACAGCATGAGTAACGATGCATCTGCTGTCGTCCCGTCTGGGTGGGGCAGAGAGCTCTAATCCTGATCACCCTGGACCGGAAGGACGAGGTGATAACCTTCAGCTGAAAGGATGGGTTGGGCCAAAGGTGAATTAGGCTTCCATCCTCACTGAGCGACATGCACGAAGGATGAACCGACAAGGCGCACAGGTCCCCCGCCCTCTTGGCGGAGGATAGTGCCAACAGAAGGGCGGTTTTGAAGGAGAGCAGCCGGACTTCCGCCTGCTCCAAGGGCTCAAAAGGGGGTCCAGACAGACCATCCAAAACAGGGTGACTACGAGCCGAGAAGCGCCCAAAGCCCTCATGGCCCGTCGTGATGGCTGCTGCAAACACCGCCAGAGTAGATGCGGCACGACCACTATCCAGAAGTCCCTGTAGAAATTCCAGGACTACATTAACTGGACAGCTACAGGGGTTCAACGTCCTGTCACCACACCAAGCGGCAAAGAGACGCCAACGGGTGCCGTATGCCCTGGCCGTGGAAGGTGCCCTAGCACTCTGGATGGTGGACACCACTGCTGGGAGAAGTCCTATATTCATAAGCTTCCCCCTTTCAACCTCCAGACTAGGAGCCTGCGGGTCAGGAATGGTCGGGACTGAAGGGAACCCCCGGCCTGCAGCAGTGTGTCGGGTTGGTCGGGGAGAGGCCACGGGTCCGTCACCGCCATCTGTACCAGGTCCGGGTACCATCTGGCACCCGGACTGTCCGGAGCCACCACCAGGATGTGAAGGCCCTGCAACCTCACCCTGTGAAGCAGAGGGGATAAGAGGCATAGTGGTGGGAAGGCATAGAGGAGGCCTATGGGCCATGACTCTTGAGCCAGCGCGTCCACCCCTAGCGGTGGGTCGTCTGACGATCTGAGCGAGAACCAGAGTGGGCACTGTGGGTTCTCTGCACTGGCGAACAGGTCGGCCACAGGCTGACCGAACCAGCGCCAAGTCTGTCGTGCGACCTTGGGCGCCAAGCTCCATTCGTCGTAGAGGGCCACCCGGGACATCCTGTCTGCCCCTGCGTTGAGTGTCCCGGGCACATGCCGCCCTTAGGGTGGCCAGGTGTGTGTCTGCCCACATTAGGATCTCTGCTGCCCTCCGATGAAGGAGGGGTGACCTGGTTCCTCCCTCTCTGTTCAGGTAGGCCACAACTGTTGTGTTGTCCGACCTGATCATCACGTGATCTCCCTTCAAGCTGGGGGCAAAGTGCAGAAGCACCCTCTGCACCGCTACCATCTCCAGTACATTTATGTGGGATAGCGTTGGCTCCCAGGCCCCGCCCACTGCGAACCGGCCTAAGGTCCCGCCCCATCCGGTGAGTGATGCGTCCGTGAACACCTCCACATAGTGTGTGACGCATCCCATGCGCACTCCCAGTTGGAGACGGTCCGGGGTGAGCCAGAATTCCAGATCCTGTCGAGCCCCCAAGGACAGTGAGACCCGGGTCTGTCTGTCCTGCGTGGGATGTAGTCCCAGGTACGTCACCTGTTGTGCTGGCAACAACAAACTCTTGGCCTGGTTCACCACGAACCCCAGCTTTAAGATGTGACGCAGTACTCTGTCTGTATGCTGCACGGCTTCCTGGCGAGAGGGAGCAAGGATCTCTCTGCCTCCCCTCGGTCCAGTTCCGAAATTGCACCGCAATGCAGGAGTGAAGAGACCTTGTCGCTGCCCGGGTTGTGAGCTGTGTGCGAAGGACACCGCGGAAGGGAGGGGGTCGACGGGCAAACTGCAGGGCATAGCCCCTCCACAACGTCCTGTCCAGCCAGGGCGATAGAGCGCCGAGAAGGCGTGTCCACGCCTCAAAGAAGTGCGATAGAGGGCGCACCATGTCCTGAACAGGAGGATGTATCGGCCCACCCGCCATCACAAACCCAACTGGAGGTTCGGGATGCGGGGGGCCACCCCAGAAAGGGCTGCCCTACCCTCTTGGGGCACTGCTGGGGTTCTGTGGGTGACTGGGGGTGGGTTGCTATCTGAGCTAGAACCCCCTAGGTCCGGGGACTTGGGGGCAGGGCCCCCAGACTGAGTCGCCCACTTTTACAGGTGGTGCACCCTAGTAGCTGACTGTGTGGCCGGGGCAGCAAGCCCTGGTCAGCATCCCGCCCTTGCAGCTCAACACTGGGCGCTGCCTGAATAACTGCGGGGGCAGCCCACGGCCCCCAATATCTGCACACCGCCCTGGCAGTTGCAGAGTGGAATCTGGGCCGTTTACCAGCTGCCTTAGAGTTACAGGAGAGCGCGGGAGCGCCTCTTAAGCCCTCCCTTGGCAGCATGGAAGGCGCCTGTACTGCTGTAGGTGCGCTGACCCACTTAAGCCAAGCACAATCCGTCTGCGTGGCGTAGTGGAAGGGGGCGGACCATAAAGAGCCGGAGGAAGACCTAGAAGCGTGCTCTTTAATGAGAAGTAACGGGCCCTACGGCCTTTATTGACATGACTATCATTAAAGGACAACTTGTAGGAGCGGGAGGAGCCAGCGCCCCTATTACGTTGGAAACCTCCTCTTCTCCCGGCCCCGCCCTGTGCTATAAGACGCGGGACAGGATCAGCAGCGGCAACGGTGGGGCGTGCCTAGCTCGCCACGGGAGTCGCGGACACCTGGTGCCGGTCTGCACGACGGCGCCAAATGTCGTGCGCTGGCGCCTCGGCTGGAGGTGAGGAGCAAGCTGCTGGGACGTTTTGGAGGCTGATTCTAGTCGGTCTACAAAAGACTGAATATCAGGACCAAACAGGGATGAGGTGGAGAGCGGCAGACCGAGAATGCGTCTCTGCTCCTGTTCCTTCAGGGAAGACAGGCCGAGCCACAGGTGTCTGGCGCCGAGCTGAGCCGTGCTCATGGTGCGGCCCCCATCCACGGCGAATGCTTCGGACATCCTCAGGAGAACAGCCGCTGTGGTCTGAACCTCATCTATCTCCTCGGGCGTGAGGACCGATCGCTCATGTGTGAGCTTGTCCAAGGAGCCCGCCAGGAAAGCCATATTGCTAGGCAACGCCACCACCTGAGTGGCGTTAGCGTAGCAGCGATCCATCAGCGATGCCATCAATCTGTCCCTCTCTGATGGTAGAGCCGGCTTACCGCTCGGCCATGGGGTAGATGACGGTAATAGGCACATCCTCACCCCGTCCTCAACAGGTGGGACGCCGGTGATCTCGTTCCAGCCCACCACGTTGCAATATCCCAGATAGCCTCGGGCAGGACCCCTCGCCGAGAGCGGGCTCTGCCATTCTCGCTGGGCATAATGGGCGATGGGTTTCATCAGAGGGCAGAGAGTCGCCATGCGTGGCCGAGAACGAGTCTGTGACGCTAGCCCCAGTGTGAAGTCCGCCGGAGTAGTCTCAAGCTGCTGGGGCGGGAGCGGGGTCTCCATACGAACCGCAGCGGAGGCAAACAGCTGCGGCAGGTCATCTAGCGGGTAGCGATGAGCTGGCTGGAGATCAGGGACGGAAAATCCAGTACAGATGGATCCAGCATCATCGCCACGGACCTCCCCGTCCTCACTACTCGCTGCCCAATCCAGCTGAGGTGGGGTAGCGGCAGGGGACACCGCGATGGATAGCGGTGGCAGGTCGGGTCGAGACGGGGAAATAGGACCCATGAAAGCCGCGCGGCGCTCGGACTCCTCTCTGGGAAGGCCGAGGCAGGCGGAGCAGGCAGACCGCTCCAGCTGATGACGCCATCCGAGGCAGGTGAAGCAGCAGTCGTGGCCATCCTTGGGCAGCAGCCAGGCACAGCAGGAGCGGCAGGAGCGGCAGGAGCGGCAGGAGCGGCAGGAGCGGCGGTGCCCGACACCGGTAGGTGACAAATCTCGGGCACAATCCATTCTTCTAACTACGTGAAATCTTCGCTCTTTTAAATATCTCAGAAGTGCTGAGAGAGAAGAAGGGAGAGCGTTGGGCGAGGGGGTTTATATAGCCCCTGAGGCTGTGCCAGTACACTGGCATGATTGGCGCGGTGAATGCTTTGATCTTTCTCAGAAGTCTGGCTCGCGCCAGGGAGAGGTAACCACTAGCGAAGCCCGTAGGTGGGCGGAGCACACACGAAGTAGAAGCATTAGTTATATTCTCAATTTAATTTACAGAGCAATCCCTGCAAATATTTGTAATAACTGTAGTCTATAGAAGAGAGTATGTGAGCGGAGTGGGAGCGGCGAGATTATGAATGGAGTGAAGAGCAGATTTTTTAAAAGTCCCTGCCCGACACATTAACTTTAATTATGAGCCCGAGCCCAATTTAAACCCGACCATTTTTTAATACGCTGGCGTTCTGAGGAGAACGAGCCTGTAATGACTTCAGCTCAATAATCCACAGGCACGCTCATGAACCCACCTGTAAAATGATGTTCGTTCAAATCCAGCTCAGACATGACATAAATCTGTAGCTTACTATACTTGTTGTAGCCATTAAACAATGTTTTTTTTCTTTCATATTTATGTTTAAATATTATATTTAAATTTCATCTGATAATAGACTATAAGTGCAAAGATGCGAGTGGGTCAGAAATGATTTTGGTGGTTATATTTAGTTTAATATTAAGTTTTGTTTTGTAAAAAGCCTTTCTTTCGTTTTGTACAAATTGTCTCTTAATTTTAATAAAGGTTTCTTCGGCCAATTGCATGTATTTAATAAATAAGAAGCAAATAAGTAAACTACGTCTCAAATAAACTGAAACTCAGCAGGTTTGCCTTACAGACATGAGAAATATGTAGCCTCATATGTGTAGAGACGAAAAGATTTAAATAAGCATAGTGCAGTGTTCAGAACTCACACGGTAAACAACCAGCTTGATACAGATGATCACCACTTTAGCAGTTAGCCGCAAATTTCCTCAGAGCGAAGATGGAGCGGGGAGCGGGAGATGGTAAACCCGGAGCTGAGTGATTCTTGAATGCATAGAGGGGAGGGGAAATTGCCGCTGCTCCACTCCGCTCACATACTCGACTTGCAGCGGGGCGGGGGCGGGGCATCACGATGGTGATGATATCGTCCATCGGCACAACCCTAGTAGTTTACTCATTTTGCTTTACTGTTATTAATTTAATTTCAGAAAAAGAAATATCTTTATTAGTCTGTATGTACTGTAAATAACATAACTGCCAATATATATCTGTGGTCTGGAGAAGCAACTTAGCAGCAGAAGCCTACAGAACTGTGTGAGTGTATGTAATTCTTGTCTCTTTGAGCTTAGTGTCGTGTTATTGCTGAGAAACCGCGCAGTGCTTTACTACGACCCTGTCACGTGGTGCACCGGTGTCTAGTCTCAGCTGCAGCGGGCTGGTTTCGTTTGAGTTGTTTGTGTGTGTAGAGGCGTGACCTGCTGAATTCAATTACTTGAATAGACGGGTATTTAAGTGGGAGTAACCACCGCGGCAGCGGTCGCAGCAGCTGTCATCGCGTGAAGACCGAAGAGAGTAAAGACCATTGACTCTACCTGCACGTGACTCCACCGAGCAGGGACACACCGACAGAGGACCTGAGTATTGCACTTTTTTTTGTACTAATTGTTTGCACTTATAATTTATTATTTCTACTTTTACTTTCTTCTTGCATATTTTCCTCTTTGGCTCTTAAATGTGTTTTCAAATTACTACTGTCATTTCAACACGGAAATTATCATCTGTTTCACGCAAAAGGCGACGCAACCATAATAATCTGCATGTTGTATCACTGTCAATAACTGCCCCTTCTACTTTCCCAATAGGCTTGTGGAACTGCCAGTCTGCTGTGAACAAAGCTGATTTCATTACAGCTTTTGTTCAACATTCTGGTCTTTCAGTTGTAGCACTTACAGAAACATGGATCAAACCAGAGGACTCTGCCATAATCACACTTTCTCCCACAGTCCTCGCCTCACTGGAAGGGGCGGAGGGACCGGACTACTTATTCCTACCGACTGGAAGTTCAAACAGCTATCACCCTTGTGTGACAACAGCTCATTCGAGTTCCATGCTGTTACCATCACCCACCCTGTTAAAAGTCATTTTGTAGTTATCTATCGGCCCCCAGGTCAGCTTGGATTTCTTGGAGGAGTTGGATGCGCTTCTTTCATCCTTCCCTGAGGATGGTACCCCTCTGGTGGTATTAGGAGACTTCAACATCCACCTTGAAAAGCCACAGGCTGCTAACTTCATTAACCTAACTGCATCATTTGACCTCAAGCAGGTTTCCACACCGGCAACCCACAAGTCTGGTAACCAACTAGATCTTATCTACATAAGATACTGCTCCACTCGGCACACTCAGGTCACGCCACTGCACACTTCTGATCATTTCTTCATTACTCTCGACCTTGACCTAACTTCTCCAGACACTGCAATTGTTTTACCTCTGGTCACTTTCCGACGCAACCTGCGTACACTCAGTCCCTCCCGTTTTTCCTCTGCTGTCTCTTCTGCACTCCCCTCTTCTGAGGAGCTCTCTTTTTTAAACACAAACAACGCCACCGACACTCTGTGCTCCACGCTTTCATCCTGCTTGGACAACTTATGCCCTCTTACATCTAGACCAGCCCGTACATCCTGGTCTGCCCCCTGGTTATCCGATGTTCTACGCGAGCACCGCGCCAGCCTCCGGTCAGCTGAGAGAAAATGGCGCAAGTCAAAAGATCCTACTAACTGTATCTACCAGTCTCTCCTCTCTACTTTCTCCGCTGATGTCACCTCTGCAAAAACTGTCTACTACCATTCTAGGTTAATCAACTCACCTGACTCGCGCACTCTCTTTAAAACCTTTTCTGCCCTCCTTTGTCATCGGATTTAACAGCTGATGATTTTGCGTCTTTCTTTATAAAAGAAAATGACCTCCATCTGCAGTCAGTTCTCTGCGCCACCACCTGTCGAGCTCATTCAGACCCCTGATATGTGTTTGCTCACTTCCTTCTCTCCACTAACTGAAGCAGATGTTTCCAAGGTCATTAGTTCTAACCACCCTACTACCTGCCCGCTGGATCCCATCCCCACACATCTCCTTCAGGCCATCTCTCCATCTGTCGTGCCTGCTCTCACCCACATCATCAACTCATCTCTTTCCACTGGGTCATTCCCCACAGCTTTCAAAGAGGCCCGCATCACACCACTACTGAAGAAACCCACTCTTAACCCTACACTGCTAGAAAACTACAGACCGGTTTCCCTCCTTCCCTTCATTGCCAAAGCTCTGGAGCGAGTTGTGTTTACTCAGCTCTCATCCTTTCTCACACGGAACAACCTCCTGGACCAGAACCAGTCTGGGTTCAAGAGCGGACATTCCACCGAAACTGCTCTGCTCTCAGTCATTGAAGCTCTGAGACTGGCAAAGGCAACATCCAAGTCATCTGTACTCATCTTACTGGATCTGTCTGCTGCTTTTGACACTGTTAATCATCACATCCTCCTGTCTTCTCTCAGGGCGATGGGTGTCTCTGGAATGGCGTTGCAATGGTTCAAGTCTTACCTCTCGGATAGGTAATTCAGAGTATCCTGGAGAAACGAGGTCTCTGAATCCCAACATCTCAATACAGGGGTGCCACAGGGCTCAGTGCTTGGACCACTACTCTTTTCCATATACATGACATTCCTTGGCTCTGTCATCCAGAAGCATGGCTTTTCCTATCACTGCTGCAGATGACACTCAACTCCACCTGTCATTTCAACCTGACGATCCGACGGTCTCTGCTCGCGTCTCGGCATGTCTGAGTGACATCTCACTTTGGATGAAGGACCATCACCTGCAGCTGAACCTTGCAAAAACAGAACTGCTTGTGATTCCGGCCAATCCAAAGACCCACCACAACCTCTCCATTCAACTAGGCCCATCAACCATTACACCGTCCAGCACTGCCAGAAATCTGGGAGTGGTAATTGATGATCAACTAAACTTCACAAGTCATGTCGCCAGCACCACCCGGTCCTGTAGATTCATCCTGTACAACATTAGGAAAATTAGACCTTTCCTACACTGTAAAAAAAAATCCTAATTTTACAGAAAATAACTGTAAATTTTTTAGAGTATTTTTCTGTTATTTTTAATTACATTCAAAACTCTGTAAAATTACAAACAATATCTGTAAATTAATGAATTGTCTGTTAATTTAAGGATTATATCAGTAATGTCAAATTACAGTAATGTTTATTTTTTATACAGTACAATTACTGTATTATTTATACAGTATTTTTCTGTTTTCTTAAATTACGTATAAAGTAGTGTAAAATTACAATAATAAAGTGTAATTAAATGTGTAGCTCATTATATTAAAGGTTTATATCCATACTAATAATCTAACATATTTCCTTGTTATTTTAAAGTAAATATTTTTTTATACAGTACAATTACTGTATTATTTATACAGTGTTTTTCTGTTTTCTTAAATTACATACAAAGTTGTGTAAAATTAGAATAAAAATGTGTAGCTCATTATATTAAAGGTTTATATCCAGTTTAGATTAAGACAGGATTAGACCTTAGTTTAATTAGGGCATGCGTTTAGCTTTTAAAAATGTGCCTTAGATTAAAAAAAATACATTATGTGTGCATCTTGAGACAAAACAATGGCACTGACATATTTTAAGACATGTCAGTGCAAGTTGCTTTCAGGTAAAACAGCTCAAACATGCATTTTAGTCTGAGACTACAGGCTTAATGATTGGTTATTCTGAGTGTGATCCAGGAATCTGTCCAATAACAACTATGCGCGCTTTACAGTTCAAATTTGAATAAGTCAGTTGGAGTGAGTGGTGAGTGAGTGAGTGAGTGGTGAGTGAGTGAGTGAGTGAGTGAGTGAGTGAGTGAGTGAGGCGGTGCTGCTGCTCGGGATATTCAGTATTAACTTACTTCTGTTCTGTGGCTTTTATATTGTTTAAACATGGATTGGTTTACATCGGACTGCTACATTTTTATTTTGAGCGAGTTGCAGGATGTAAATGAAGAACAAACACGGAAGATGGACAACGATTTTTTTAACAAGGCGTAAAGGACATAATGCAATCTGCGAAGGTAACGTTAAATAACTTTTTATTTTATAAAAAAAATCTGCTAACGTTACATCAAAATATAGTGTGTTAAGTTGATAATCTAAACGTGATTACATATTTCAATGTAGTATGCTAATATTATGTGTTGTTTGCATGTGTAAATATTGTCAGCTAACAGTTATTTAGATTAGCATAGGAGCTTTACAATGAGTGAAATGAGAACATTGTCTTTTTAGACAGAGAGGAACTCGAACCATAACGTTACTCCTTGACTCTAGAAGAATCTGCAAACTAGGTTTTTGAATCTACTGTTGATGGCGGGATATAGGCCCATATAGTTGCATGTGTGTGACTCGCGTTAGCTTAGCCGGTGCTAGGCTAGCGCGAGTCAATAGATCCCTGTAGCCTGCCATTAAAACAGTTTTACCCACTCCACAGTACACCAAAAGCAAATCGATTATAACGCCAGACTACCGATGTAAATGTCTGTTGAGAGAATAATGTTAGAACTCAAACTACACTTGCATCTCAATGTTTGCATTACATTTACTGGAACTAGTTTCTCAGCAGGAATTAGTACTGCGGAAAGTAAACAGAACAGAAGCGCACTACAGTCGGGACGGTAGGTTGCCTAGGTAACTTAATATCACTCCTCCGCTGCTGTAGACTGTGCTAATAAATACAGGAACAAAGTCTAACTATTACAATGTGATGCAAGGTTACACTGGCCCTCCAAGAGTTTGGCACATTCTCCCAAATAATTTACTCACCCTCATGTTATTCCAAACATTTATGCATTTTGATTGCCAACATTCTTCAAAAATATCTACTTTTAATGCTTGACAAAATAGAAATTTCAGGTTTGAAAAGACATGATGGTGAGTAAATGATGACAGAATATACATTTTGGGTGAACTATCTCCAGTACTTTAATAATCGCACTCAAGGAGATTAGACCTTCTTTTTTAACGCATAATCATCATCAATCCTTTATTGAGAAAATTGAGAGAAATAATCCATTGTTGTTGTGAATCTACATGTTCCTTCTTTTGGTGATGCACATTTTTGTCACATCAGACACAAGTTTTAGATACCAGACAAAACAGAAGACAAACAGACAATTTAAATACAATTTATTAAGCTTGTTTAAAGGAAACAAAAATAATTTAAATCATCCTTTTAAGAGAATCATAGTGTGTTTTTTTTTCCTCCCAGATGCACCAAGGATCCAGTTGATTACTGGCCGTTTGCAGGATTGCTGTGGCTGCTGCTGAGTCTTGAGCGCGGATTGACAACAGACCCGGAAGAGAATACAATGCTGAATAACGTTTTTTTGGACAAAACTTTATTTTCGATGCTTCAAAAATTCTAACTAACCCACTGATGTCACATGGACTACTTTGATGATGTCTTTATTACCTTTCTGGACATGGACAGTATACCGTACATACATTTTCAATGGAGGGACAGAAAACTCTCGGACTAAATCTAAAATATCTTAAACTGTGTTGAAAGATGAACGGAGGTCTTACGGGCTTGGAACGACATGAGGGTGAGTCATTAATGACATAATTTTCATTTTTGGGTGAACTAACCCTTTAATGTTTAGAATCAATAGTGGTGTGAAATCTTGTATGTATCAGTTTTGTGTAGAGTATGTTTAGAAAATTTCACTTTAATCCTAAAGTTTGAGAATTTGATAACTGTTCTATAACTACTAGTTAAAACGTTGTATTTAATTTAAGATATATACTGTAATTTATCAACTGAATCATTCCATTTAATTTAGATTATATGTTTACGGAAATGATTTAAATCCGTTTTATACAGTTTTTTTTTACAGACTTATTTTGTCTTCCAAAATAAAACTGTTAATGTACAACCTTGAGCACGCCTTGACAAGTTATTGAATGTGTTTGATCGTTATAATTTAGCAAAGGTCTGTTAAATAACAGTGTTTGTCATTAGAACCTTTAGTGCTGTCACTTTATTGAAGGTGTTTGACTGTAATAATTTAGGAAATACCTGTAAAATAACAGTGTTTTCCCATAAAACTATTAGCGCATCACTTTATTGAAGGTGTTTGACTGTAATAATTTAGGAAATACCTGTAAAATAACAGTGTTTTCCCATAAAACTATTAGCGCATCACTTTATTGAAGGTGTTTGACTGTAATAATTTAGAAAATACCTGTAAAATAACAGTATTTTCCCATAAAACTATTAGTGCATCACTTTTATTGAAGGTGTTTGGTCATTACAATCTAGGAAAAATCCATAAAATAACCCCCGTAAAAAAACGGTCAAATGACAGGCAGCTACGGCTGCCAAACAAAAACCGTAAAATTAAAGTATTTGCACTTTATTGGATTTAAGATATTTTACTTTAATTTTACGGTTTTGTTTGCAGCCGTAGCTGCCAGTCATTTGACCGTACACAGTGTATCAGAGCACTCTACGCAAATTCTAGTCCAGGCTCTTGTCTTGTCCAAACTGGAGAGCGCCCGTAACTCCTCTATTCATTAGGCTACACTGGCTCCCGGTTGACGCCTGCATCAAGTTCAAAACTATGCTCTTGGCCTACAAGACCACCACTGGCTCCGCACCCTCATATCTTCACTCACTAATACAGACCTACGTTCCTACCAGATCCCTGCGCTCTGCAGATGAAAAAAATCCCTCTCACGTACCTTCTCTGGCTCTGTTCCACTTTGGTGGAATGATCTACTGCTGCTACAAGATCAGCAGATTCTGTAGCCATCTTTAAAAAACGCCTGAAAACACATCTCTTCCATCAACACCTGACTGACAAACACTGAGTTCTACTTCCTTTCTATCGATTCCTTTCTTTAAAAAAAAAAAAAAATTCTCATCCTTAGCTTTGTAAACTGCGCTGCGTTTAAACTGACTAGTTTTTTGTGCACTTATGCTTTTTGTACCTTGTGTTGTTAAAATTGCTTCCATTGTTTTCCTCACTTGTAAGTTGCTTTGGATAAAAGCGTCTGCTAAATGACTAAATGTAAATGTAAATGTAATTACAAAAAAGGAAGTCTTCAGAAACTGACAGTGGTTTACAACGACGTCCTAAGACTATTATTAAAAAGGCCCAGGTGAACAAGTGCCAGTGAACTGTGTCATCTCGAGTCAGCACATTGTCAGCTGTTTTAAGAAATTTATTTGTCGGCTGAATAATTCTGAAAATAACATTATTTTATTGTTAACTAATACTGCACACAGTGACATGTGTTACACATCAGTGCTATGGAAACACTGGTACGCCTGCCTTTTAAAGGGTTAGATGTCTATTGTTTGTTGTACTTTGTACCTTATGTTACTGTGTTTGTTTTTTTTTTTATATTTTTATATTGGACCTCGAGTCTGTAATAAAAGTCTATCTATAATGTCATGGTTTGCAAATTATATGCAAATTATATGCATTTTTGTTTACTTTTGGGACAAACCAATTAAATAAAACATAATCATAAGTATGTGATTAATAACGAATTATCTCCTTAGTTAAAAAGACTTTGAAATGCTTTCTTTTTTATTTTATAATAAAATGACAAATTCATTACACTCTCTAAAATACAATTAATATTGTAATCAAAGTAATCACATTAAACATTGTAATAATCACATTCAGTTCATTTAAAAATATGCATATTAACGACCCTCTTTAAAACACATTAATCTAGTGTTCTTTTTTATACAGTTTATAAAAAAACACGATTAATAAAAAGAATAAAAATAAAATATTCGTTAGATTAGTCGACTAATCAAAAAAATATTTGTTAGATTAGTCGACTAATCAAAAAATTATCGTTAGATTAGTCGACTATTAAATTTAAAATTATCCATATTTTGTATATAAATTGTTGTTCATAAATTATTAAAAGCAAACCCCAAAGTAGTAGCATGCTCACTAACCATAAGCATTTAAAAAGGAGCTAGTGAGCGGAACCCCTTATGAATGGCAAACATCAAAAATACAAGCAACCTAGAGTCACAAATGTGTAGTTTGATGATTTTTTATCAAATAAAACGACGTACTTGCCAAAATCTTGACAGATGGATCCAAATTAACTCTTGGTGGTAGTTAATTGCAAACGTCACAGCAAACAGGAAAGGACGATGAACGTGAAGCTGACGTTTAAGAGCAGCATGTGCCCATGCTTAAGAATTTGCGTCATGTGCGTCAATTCCTGATTTATATTTAGGGTATTAAGGCTATTCCATTGAATTTAAACTACAGTCTTATATAGCTTTAAAAATGTGAAATAGTAAATAGATCAAATCAAACTTTTTTTTATTTTCACCTTAAAAATTAATAAATTTAAATAAATTTACCATAAATTTGTAATGTAATTTGATAAAACATGTGTGTTTCATTTTTAAGAGTGCGAGTAAGTGAAAATAAGTTCGTTAATGTTAGTAATGTTAATAATCTCTTTAGTCATAAACTAACCGAGTCCGAACACAGTCACGTGAAGGCCGTTGCTCACGTGACCCTGTAATTCCCCCCTCCTCTTCCTCCTCTTCCTCCCAGAGAACAGACCGAGTTGAAGATGGCGGAAATTAAGACCGGAGTCTTCGCCAAAAACGTTCAGAAGAGACTCAACCGGGCCCAGGAGAAGGTCAGTCCGCCTCAGACCGACTCTAGACTGGCACTGGACCTGGTTCAGACCGGGTCCATTCCAGTCCGGGAGAGACCGGGCCGGGGTAAAGCCGAGTGAGGCCCGGACGCGGCTGGTTTCTCTCAGAGACACTTTTTTTTATTTTTTACAGGTTTTTGTCCCGTTTTATCTGTGGTCTTACTCTAGTCTATATTAAATTTGGTTTATCTCGGTTTATCCTCGGGGTTTTCTTCGGCTTTCCTCTGTTTTTTTCTCCGGTAAATGCCTATATGTCACGTGACCACGCTGTCGCTGTCCGAGGTACTAAAGCCTCGGGCGCGCGCTCAGGGTTCAGTCTGAGTCTGGTTTGGGCCTAGGTTTTCACTCGGAGCCGCGTTGGGTTTGGTTTAATCCAAGGCAATCCCCGCAAGGTCAGGCCTTGTGCGCCATGACGTCAGACGCAGCATTAGCGCCAAGGAAAGGATAGTGGAACTAATGAAACTTTAGAAAAATAAGGTCTAAACCTGGCTTGAACCAGGACTAAAGCAGGTCTGGATTTGGTTTGGGCTTTAAACAGAGATTTAAGGAGTGCAGCTCCAGTTACCATCAGAAAAAATAACAAGAAAAGACAAAACATTTATTTTTGGAGAGCCCAATATCACAACAACAGCCGCCTCAAAGGAAAATTTAAGGAAAATGAGTGATCTGAAACAGCAGATGAAAGAGAGGAGACGAAGAGATGGGAAACATCTATTCCCCGAGCCAAACCAAGATCCAGATAGTTTCCACTAATGTGTGTGGGCTCATGAATAAACTGGTTGAAAGACAGGGTTGGGCGATATGACCTAAAAATAAAATCTCCGATTTTATTTTTTTAAATTCGATTTACGATTTTTTTTTTCCGATTTCCCCCCCTACTTATTAAGAAAAGCAATAAGTACAAACGGCAGACAACTTAAAGCAAATTTTGCTTTTATTTAAAAGCAAGACAAATGTAACCCCCATTTCTGGGATGAATAATAAATAAATGAACACCCTCTTGGTACTTGCGGCTGGTTAGCTCATATCTGTGGTCTAAGGTTTTAATCAAATTAATAAACCCAGTCTTCTCCACTGTATATATGGGTACCATGTCTTTGGATATGTGCTAAGTGACCGCTTTAGTGATTGTTCTCCACCGTGCCCCTTTCCTGGCATTTTTCATATTCGGCTGGATGTCTCCGTTTCATGTGTTGGAATAGGTTTGTGGTGCTGCTGCCTTTGACTGTTGCAGCGTGAGGTCTCTTGATCCACGTCTGTCGCAGTAAACCCATACCAGTTCCAAACAACAGATGATTTTATTCCTTTCTTGGGAACAAACTTCTCACTTTCACCGTTAGCCATGTTGTTGCTTTCTGTTCCTTTTTTGTGTGTGCAATGATGTTGTTGTTGTCGCGTGCCGTACTGCTCTGCTATGTCAAACTAACGCTACAGAAGCTCCGGGGAGCCAAAAATGCGCCGTTACATAAAAACTCGATTTACTTATTTTTCAAATCACCCGCCACAAAAAAATTGAATTAATTCATTCAATCGATTTTTGCCCAGGCCTAGTTGAAAGACAGGGTTGTAAGCAGTGATTGAAATGCTCTGGCCAGAGGATCACACTCCTTATTTAGATGAATATTAAAGTCACCAACTAGAAGGATGTTATCGGAGTGGGTTATGGACCGGTAAAGCAAAATGCAGCTTTATGAATGGCTGCAACACCACCACCCTGCTTCGACGTGCGACCTACCTGTGCATATGCATAATCAGGGGGAGAGGCTTCATTTAGGGGCAGAAAAACATTGGGCCTAAGCCAAGTTTCACAAAGACAAAGTAAATCCAAGCAATGAGAAGTAATAAGATCATTAATTAAGAGTGCTTTGGAGGATAGAGACCGCACATTCAGGAGACCAATCTTTAGTCTTGACGTAGAGCCTGCATTTGAGGGCTGGTCCAGTGGAGCGATAGTAACAGGAACAAGGCAAGCAATTTTATTTATATAGCACAATTCATACACCATGGTTCTCAGTCGGAAAAGGGTGGCTTGTCCCCTTCAGGTTGGCGGAGAGATCCTGCCTCAAGTGGAGGAGTTCAAGTATCTTGGGGTCTTGTTCACGAGTGAGGGAAGGAGGAAACGTGAGATTGACAGACGGATCGGTGCAGCTTCTGCAGTGATGCGGTCGATGTACCGGTCTGTCGTAGTGAAGAAGGAGCTGAGCTGTAAGGCAAAGCTCTCAATTTACCGGTCAATCTTTGTTCCTACTCTCACCTATGGTCATGAGCTTTGGGTCATGACCGAAAAAACAAGATCCCAGATACAAGTGGCCGAAATGAGCTTTCACCGCAGGGTGGGGGGGGCGCTCCCTTAGAGATAAGGTGAGGAGCTCGGTCACTCGGGAGGAGCTCAAAGTAGAGCCGCTGCTCCTCCACATCGAGAGGAGCCAGCTGAGGTGGCTCGGGCATCTGTTTCGGATGCCTCCTGGACGCCTCCCTAGGGAGGTGTTTCGGGCATGTCCCACCGAGAGGAGACCCCGGGGAAGACCTAGGACACGCTGGAGGGACTATGTCTCTCGGCTGGCCTGGGAACGCCTTGGTATCCCCCCGGAAGAGCTGGAGGAAGTGTCTGGGGAGAGGGAAGTCTGGGCGTCTCTGCTTAGGCTAGACCCGGCCCCGGATAAGTGGTAGAAGATGGATGGATGGAATTCAAACACTGGGTAACTCAAAGTGCTTTACAGGAATAAAAGATAATTTACAATCTAATAAATCTGATAAAGATTTTGATTAAGAAACATAAGAAAAATTAAAAACAGTGCAGATAAAAAACACTTTAGGTTGTAGTGTAGGCGGAGCTAAAGAGGAAGGTTTTTAACCTCCCCTTGAACATTGTTAAAGTTGAGGCTGTTCCAGGTTTTTGCTGCATGAAACTTAAACGCTGCTTCACCCTGTTTAGTTCTAACTCTGGGCACGAGCAGAAGGCCTGTCCCAGATGTTCTCAGAGTCCGAGGAGGTTCATAAGTAACTAGCATGTCAGAGATATATTCTGGTGCTTAACCATTTAGAGACTTGTAAACCAGCAGTGCTGTTTTAAAGTCTATTCTCTGAGCAACAGGAAGCCAGTGCAGAGATTTTAAAACTGGTGTGATGTGGTTTTACTTCCTGGTTTTGGTGAGAGCTGCAGCTGTCTTAACCCTCGTTTTGAGAGACCAGTGAGCAGGCCGTTACAGTAATCTAACCTGCTGGAGATAAAAGCATGGATAAGTTTCTCTAAGTCTGGTTGAGACATCATCCCTTTGACTCTGGAAATGTTTTTAAGGTGATAAAATGCAGATGATGTAATTGACTTAATGTGACTGTGGAAATTCAAGTCTGAGTCCATGATGACTCCTAGATTTCTAACCTGGTTATTAGATTTTAGAGAAAGAGACGCGAGGTGACTGCTGACACTTTCTCTTTGTTTCTGTGGCCCAAAGATGATTAGTTCAGTCTTGTTTCTGTTCAATTGAAGAAAATTATTTTGCATCCACGTGTCAATCTGTTCGATGCAGTGACACAGTGAATGGATTGGTCCATTTTCACCTGCTGTGAGTGAAATGTGAAAAGTTGTTGAGCACTGTAGCATCAAGACTGCTCTTCTTTAGGAGAGGCTTAATGACAGCAGTTTTTAAGGCCCTTGGAAATGTTCCAGACTGTAAGGAATTATTGACTCTATCAGTGAGTTGTGGTAACAAACTGCTTAGTACTGATTTTAGAAATCTAGTGGGTAAAACATCGAGGCAGCAGGTGGATGAACTCAGGCTGGAGACAGTTTTTTCAATTGTTCTGTCATTAATTTGTTTAAAATGTGTTAAACCAACCAAGTGTCTCCTAGGTGGCTGCAGTGTCGTTGTATGCACTTTGGATTGTATCGCATGTTTAATGCCTTGAACCTTGTCGTTGAAAAACAATGCAAATTTATTGCATTTAGTGGTGGAAACTAATTCTGGAGGAAATGGAGCTGGGGGGTTTGTTAATCTGTTCACTGTAGCAAACAGGACACGCAGGTTGTTACTATTGTTGTTGATGATCTCTGAGAAGACAAGCTGTCGAGCTCTAACAGTTCTGCTGGGTTTAAAAGATTGCCTCTGAGTTATAATAACATGAGGACAGGAGGCTTTTGGATCACTGACTCTGTGAAATTTCAGATGTGTTTGAGGACTAAATAAATTAACCATATCTAATAGATTTAGGCAATAGATGGTCAGGATGGTCTAACCAGACAACTTAAAGCTACAAATCCCATTCCCAAAAAGTTGGGACATTGTACAAATTGTAAATAAAGACAGAATGCAATGATGTGGACGTTTAAATTTTCAATATTGTATTCAGAATACAACATAGATAACAACAAATATCAAATGTTGAAAGTGAGACATTTTAAAATGTAATGCCAGATATTGGCTCATTTTGGATTTCATGAGAGCTACACAATCCCAAAAAACAGGAATGCTACTATAATGGAAATCACAACATGGGCTCAGGAATACTTCCAGAAAACATTGTTGGTGACCGGGCCATTCGCCGTTGCCGGCTAAAACTCTATAGGTCAAAAAGGAAGCCATATCTAAACATGATCAAGACTTTTCTCTTGGTCAAGGCTCATTTAAAATGGACTGTGGCAAAGTGGAAAAGACAAATCAAAATTTCAAAATGTGTTATTGCATCAGAATGCAATAACACATTATTGCATTCTGTTTTTATTCACAATTTGACCAGTGTCCTAACTTTTTTGGAATCGGGGTTGTACATTATTGAGTTCCACACCCACACTACCACTCATCACTACCCCTTACGGGGAGGGGGCTAGAGACACAAGAAAGGAAACTCTCCCTTCTTGTGTGATGTCAGCACCCTAAGATTAGCATCTATGTTGGAAGCCCTGCCCTTGGTAAACAGTGGACAAGGGCTGGCGTCTCAAGATTTTTAGGGAAAGTCATTGAAAAAGTTGTATATCAGCAAATTAATGACTTTCTATTACTTTGATCCCTTGAACACTGAAGTTTGAAGTCTCTGTCTTAGTTCTATTGAACTTGAGTGCTGTGTTTGATACAGTGGACCATGGAATCCTGACACAAAGATTAGAGGAATGGATAGGTATCACTGGAACAGCACTTAAATGGTTTCAGTCCTATCTTGAAGACAGGAAGTACTTTGTTTTGGTTGGTAACTGTGTATCAGACCAAATGGCCCTGACGTGGGGTTCCACAGGGGTCTATCTTGGGACCTCTATTAATCAATCTCTACATGCTTCCTTTAGGCCAGTTTATACGCAGCTGTGGCGTATCCTACCATAATTATGCAGATGACACTCAGATTTACATTTAACTCACAGCAGGTGAAAATGGACCAATCCATTCACTGTGTCACTGCATCGAACAGATTGACACGTGGATGCAAAATCATTTTCTCCAACTGAACAGAAACAAGACTGAACTAATCATCTTTGGGCCACAGAAACAAAGAGAAAGTGTCAGCAGTCACCTCGCGTCTCTTTCTCTAAAATCTAAAAACCAGGTTAGAAATCTAGGGGTCATCATGGACTCAGACTTGAATTTCCACAGTCACATTAAGTCAATTACATCATCTGCATTTTATCACCTTAAAAACATTTCCAGAGTCAAAGGGATGATGTCTCAACCAGACTTAGAGAAACTTATCCATGCTTTTATCTCCAGCAGGTTAGATTACTGTAACGGCCTGCTCACTGGTCTCTCAAAACGAGGGTTAAGACAGCTGCAGCTTATTCAGAACGCGGCTGCTCGGGTTCTTACCAAAACCAGGAAGTACAACCACATTACGCCAGTTTTAAAATCTCTGCACTGGCTTCCTGTTGCTCAGAGAATAGACTTTAAAACAGCACTGCTGGTTTACAAGTCTCTAAATGGTTTAGCACCAGAATATATCTCTGACATGCTAGTTACTTATGAACCTCCTCGGACTCTGAGAACATCTGGGACAGGCCTTCTGCTCGTGCCCAGAGTTAGAACTAAACAGGGTGAAGCAGAGTTTAAGTTTCATGCAGCAAAAACCTGGAACAGCCTCAACTTTAACAATGTTCAAGGGGAGATTAAAAATCTTCTTCTTTGGCTCTGCCTACATTTCAACTTAAAGTGTTTTTTATCTGCACTCTTCTTTTAAAAAGTTTTTAATTTTTCTAATGTTTCTTAATCTAAATCTTGTAAATTGTCTTTTATTCCTGTAAAGCACTTTGAGTTACCCTGTGTATGAATTGTGCCATATAAATAAAATTGCCTTGCCTTGCCTATTTTTGTATATTATTTGAGTCGAAACCTCAACCTAATTGAACACTTGGGCGTGCTGTACATACTGACCAACACAACCATGCTGTTGACCTTCAACAACTCCTGGTTGAGGAATCGGATGGCGTCCTAAAGCAGAATGTGACCAGGCTGGGGAGCAGCAGGAAGAGGAGGATCTTCCACTTGCTGCTGTGGTCCCTAATAGGCTTGGGCGGTATCCAAATTTTGATACCGTCAAACCTCCTCCCTATTTTACCTCGGTATACGGTATTACCGTGAATAATTAAAAAACATATGACGTAAGGCTCAGACAGCGTCACCAAACTGTTGGCTTGTGCCTAAACTGTTCAGAAACTGAATACCAAACACTAATACTGAAACAATAACAAAATAACATGCACAACAATATAAACAACTTTTATTAGCAACAAATAGCAGTTTATAAAAAGTGCAAATACAAGAGTCAAACAGAATTAAATGAACATAAACATCCAGAACAGTTTAGTAGTTTTTTAGAGTGTGGGACCTCTCATAAAGCACAGCACACAACCATCACTTTTATTACGATCGCTGCTTTGATTAGTGCATTCTCTCTGACTATGTTTACCCCTGCCTCTCCCTCCTCGACTGGGTAAAGTGTCAGGATGACCAACACGTATTTGTCCCAAACAGCTGTCAATAGAAGCATTATTCCCGACACCCCGTCACTACCGCGGCCATGGCAGTACACCCGCCCCGGCTTCTATCACCTGTGCTAAAGGTAAAGCAGCAGGTGCTAAAGGTAAAGCTGCAGGTGCTAAAGGTAAAGCTGCAGGTGCTATGCGCTCACGGCTTCCCTTCACTACCGCGGCCAGAGCGACTAGTTTCCTACCGTTTCTTTCACTGATGTTTGGTAAAATGTGGGAAAAACAGCGTGTGCTTTATGAGAGACGCTGAGAAAGGCACGAGCAGCGGCGCCGCTGTCCAAGTCACACACACACTCACTCTCGCTCATTCTCACTTTCACTCGGCTGAAAAGACTCTAAAGGTAGATGTTCTCCCTCAGAATCAGAGTCAGCCATTACTAATACCAAAACTTCATCACAGGTGTATTTTTTATTTGTTATTTTCATGTTTATCAGCTCGCGTGTAGAGAATGAGGCTTCCATTGAGCTGTTCTGACACTCCCACTGAGACGCGTCTTTGAGGTCTTCTTCTACAATTGTTTTTAAAGGCAACACATGGTAATAGTGGACTAGAAACAAAGTACAGGGTGTCTGACATCTGGTGGAAGGGAGTGGAAGCATAATTTAGCACATAAACCGGAAGTAGCGGCTGTTTTTTCCTGTTAAGTTGCTTGTGCGACTTTGGCGCTTAAATATGACGGTATTGAAACTGATACCGTTGCTATCTTTAAATCCCGCGGTATACCATATTACCGTTAATACCGCCCAAGCCTAGTCCCTAATAGATATAAATGAAGAAAGTGTAAAAATGGCCAATGTGTTGTTTTTCCCTTTCCCTGTGGGAGATCATCCAATCCACTGAGCAACTCAACATCAGCGTGAACACTAACAGAAGAAGAATTATTTTGGTACCAATCTTAAGTTTAGCTGCATTTATAAAGAGATCACAGTCAAAAAGTTATATTTGAACATAACCATGTTAACTAAACTCTGGAGCTGTATCAGTGTTATGTCTCCAGTGTGCATCTAAGTCTGTGATGTGTTCTGTGCAGGTTTTACAGAAACTGGGAAAAGCTGATGAAACCAAAGATGAACAATTTGAACAAGTTGTGGTTAACTTCAGACAACAGGAGGTGAGTCTCACCTGTATTTACCTGTCCTCACCTGTATAAACCCGTCCTTACCCTGTCTTACCTGTATTTACCTTAGTCTCACCTGTATGTACCTGAGTTTCACCTGTATTTACCTGTCCTCACATGTACTTACTTATATTTACCCGAGTCTCACCTGTATTTACCTGAGTCTCACCTGTATTTACCCAAGTCTCACCTGTATTTACCTTTCAGATTTATTTACCCGAGTCTCACCTGTATTTACCTTAGTTTCACTTTTACCCAAGTCTCACCTGTATTTTCCTGAGTCTCATCTGTATTTACCTTAGTTTCACATTTATTTACCCGAGTCTCACCTGTATTTACCTTAGTTTCACTTTTATTTACCCGAGTCTCACCTGTATTTACCTTAGTTTCACATTTATTTACCCGAGTCTCACCTGTATTTACCTTAGTTTCACTTTTACCCGAGTCTCACCTGTATTTTCCTGAGTCTCATCTGTATTTACCTTAGTTTCACATTTATTTACCCGAGTTTCACCTGTATTTACCTGAGTCTCACCTGTATTTACCCAAGTCTCACCTTTATTTACCAGTTTCACCTGTATTTACCCGAGTCTCACCTTTATTTACCAGAGTTTCACCTGTATTTACCAGAGTTTCACCTGTATTTACCCGAGTCTCACCTGTATTTACCCGAGTCTCACCTGTATTTACCTGAGTCTCACCTGTATTTACCCGAGTCTCACCTGTATTTACCAGAGTCTCACCTGTACTTACCCGAGTTTCACCTGTACTTACCTTAGTTTCACATTTATTTACCCAAGTCTCACCTTTATTTACCAGAGTTTCACCTGTATTTACCCGAGTCTCACCTTTATTTACCAGAGTTTCACCTGTATTTACCAGAGTCTCACCTGTATTTACCCGAGTCTCACCTGTATTTACCCGAGTCTCACCTGTATTTACCCGAGTCTCACCTGTATTTACCTGAGTCTCACCTGTACTTACCTTAGTTTCACATTTATTTACCAGAGTCTCACCTGTATTTACCCGAGTCTCACCTGTATTTACCTGAGTTTCACCTGTATTTACCCGAGTCTCACCTGTATTTACCTGAGTCTCACCTGTACTTACCTTAGTTTCACATTTATTTACCAGTCTCACCTTTATTTACCAGAGTCTCACCTGTATTTACCTGAGTTTCACCTGTATTTACCCGAGTCTCACCTGTATTTACCAGAGTCTCACCTGTACTTACCCGAGTTTCACCTGTATTTACCCGAGTCTCACCTGTATTTACCAGAGTCTCACCTGTACTTACCCGAGTTTCACCTGTATTTACCTTAGTTTCACATTTATTTACCAGAGTCTCACCTGTATTTACCCAAGTCTCACCTTTATTTACCAGAGTCTCACCTGTATTTACCTGAGTTTCACCTGTATTTACCCGAGTCTCACCTGTATTTACCCGACTCTCACCTGTGTTAACCTTAGTCTCACCTGTATTTAACTGTCCTCACTTGTACCTACTTATATTTACCCGAGTCTCACCTGTATGTACCTGTGTGTGTTCCCTCCACAGTCGGAAGGCTCGAGGCTGCAGAGGGAGATGAAGAACTACATGGCAGCCATTAAAGGTACATTCCACTGTGTTTAACTGTTACCCCGAGTTTACGCCAACAACAATTGCAGAACGTCCAAAGATGCTTTATTTGTTTATTTGTTGTTGCTGTTCCGATGCGCCTTCATCTTTTTCAAATGATCAACTAATTTACATTCATTCATTCATTTATCACCAGTGTTGGAAGTAATGGCGTTAGAGTATAAGGGCGTTACTAATGGCGTTAATTTTTCAGTAACGGAGTAATCTAATGAATTACTTTTCCCATCGTTGTAACGCCGTTATCCTTACTGAGAATGTAAAGTGTTGCGTTACTACAATTTGGTTGAATAAAGCGCGAGGTGTTATGCTTTGGCTACACATCAGCTGCTGCTGGAGAGAGCAGGGGGGGGTCTCACTGCACGCTCTGACTTCCACTAAACACAAGACAGCGTCAGCGACAATGGCAACGGGCCGGGAAAATTCAAAGGTGGCGTTCTCGAACTGTAAGTACCGGCACTACTTCTCGTTAATTGAAATTAAAGGCAAGAATGTTTCTGTAACATGCTATGTCCAGGAAAAAAGACTTTATCCACGTCTGCCTCAAGTAACTCAAATCTTATGAAGCACCTCACATCAACACATGCTAACACGACACTTGTTGCTGCTGCTAACCCCAAAGGCAGCTGCGTGAGTTCCACTGAAGGAGACAGAGCCACTGTTAAAACAAACAACGCTCGATTTTACGTTTCAGCAACAACCACTGGTTTAGTTGTTAGATGAGAGGAGTATTTTATAATAGATTAATGTATTATTCATTTTCTTTGAGAATGAACAACATGTTAATCTACAGAGACAGTTGGATTGTGTTCTGTTTATTGTTCAATAATTTACAGGTAGCAGGTCTCTCTTTGTTTCTTTTTACACAAGTTTGTGTGACTTAATTTTGCCATTGAATTTTATTTTCAATATTTATTTTTATATGTTTTTATTTATAACATATGGCAGACTGCAATCTATTGAGTTTAAATAAATACCAAATGTTCTAAAATACTATATATAGTGTTTTTATTCTTAAATCAGTTAATTTAAACATCTTTGAAATTTAAGCTGTTATAGAACGTAATACTCTTATAGAACATAAAAAAATAACTTCAGTTACTTTGCTGAGTAACTGAGTTACTTTTACAATGTGGTAACTGAGTTACTAACTCAATTACTTTTTGGGAGAAGTAATTTGTAACTATGACTAATTACTTTTTTAAAGCAAGACCAACACTGTTTATCACATTAAGCATCCATTCACCAGTGTTACAGTTGGAACACCACTGGAGGCAAGGGGGGTTAAGTGTCTTGCCCAAGGACACAACGACAGTATGAACTGTGGAGAGAGCGGGAATTGAACCGCCTAACTTACAGTTATAGGACGACCGCTCTATCACTGAGCCACTGCGCCCCATTTATCCTAGATTATGTTTGTTCTTATTGAGACATCGGTAGCTACTGTTGGTAATTCGGCTACTCACCGTCTAAACCCAGAGTTGTGGCTGTTGAGCCTAATGCTTCATTACATTGTTCTTGTAAAATGGGTGTTTGGTGTCATAGTTTATTCAATTTCTCCACCTCAAGAATTAACTTCTCGTTGTCCCTGGTGCAACATTCTCTGAAGTCCTGATGCAATGCTTACATCACCACTGTGTTTTTAAGTTTTGATAGTGTAGCGGAAGTTTATTTGGACACTTGGTGCCTATTTCCTGTGTTTCCCCGCTGTAGCTCGGTAGATTGATGTGGGGCCACTCAAAAAATAAATCTCCAACCTATTGTGAGCAGAACGGCGAGTTGTTCCTGGGATGTGCCTGCTGTTCCGATGTTGAGTTGAGTTAAAATAGAGACACAAACATAGGCAAGGCAATTTTATTTATTTAGCACAATTCATACACTGGGTAACTCAAAGTGCTTTACAGGAATAAAAGACAATTTACAAAATTTAGATTAAGAAACATAAGAAAAATTAAAACATTTTAAAAGAAGAGTGCAGATAAAGTTGTAATGTAGACAGAGCTAAAGAGGAAGGTTTTTAACCTACCCTTGAACATTGTTAAAGTTGACATAAACATAAACCCTACACGAGCAATGAATGTTTCTAAACAGTTAGAGACAGTGTCTGCTCCTTTAGATCCAGCACATCTGTTTTTTAAAATAATTTCAGTATATAATGTCCATCTGTGCAATATATATACCTGTTATGAAAACATCACTAATATCTCATTCAGCGAAGCAGTAGCTGTCCACAGCATCAGTTCAATATGTCTCTGATTTCTGTATGAATATTTCTCTCACAGGACTTTATCTCTTTCAGGGATGCAGCAGGCCTCGATAAACCTGACCCAGAGTCTCCACGAGGTCTACGAGCCGGACTGGCACGGCAAAGAGGATGTGGTGCTCATCGGGAAGGTAAAAAACAATAATCAATAAACCATTTATCAATATTCATCAAGGGCCTACTGCAGTTGAGACCTCATGTTTTCCACAACACAAACATTTTAAAATTTGTTTGTCGTATTACATTCAAACCTGAGCTGTGGTTTCAGAATGTTGCATTATGGGTGCTGTATTTCTTTACACTGATGTATTGCAGGACTGTGATGCTCTGTGGGAGGACTTTCACAATAAGATCGTGGACTCCACACTGTTGAATCTGGACGCCTACCTGCAGCAGTTCCCTGACCTGAAGGTGAAGCGCTTCTGTTCGCGCTAGAGCTACCTGTCTTTGTCTGTGAACATCACCAACAGAAAAGACTGTTATGGTTTATTACTGCTGCTGGCTCGAGTTTATAAAGGCATCTTTAACGGTTAAAATTTTATTGGGTAAGTCCAGCCTTGTGCACTTCACTGGTGTGCAGTACAGTCTATTAAGTATATTAAATTGGATAAGCTTAGACTGTGCGTCTCTCATGGGTTTTAACATCTGTTTCACAAGCATGCTCCATTCATCATTTACAAAATTAACTTGCAAATTCCTTTCCCACACTGCCTTGAGCCCGTGGGGCCCTCTCTCTGATAGTTATAAGTTAGACTTACTAAGCGAGCCAGTCCATTCAGTTGTGAGTGACACGAGTGATTCTGAGGGAATTTGAATCCTAATTTTAGTAAGGCAATCCCTCAAATTTAACAATCTCCAAAAGTCCTTGCTATGATTGTTTGAGATCTTGAAAATGTGTTATCATGACAGAGACGGGCTATGTATTCAATTCCTTTTTAGTGCAAGTAATCCCAAAGAACACCTTCCCTCCAATTTTTAGCATGGGGTTGTTCCATATTGGTGCCTACCTTTCAATAAACGGGGACAAGATGAAGGCATCTTTTAACGGTTTATTACTGCTGTGAGCTCGAGTTTATAAAGGCGTCTTTAATGGTTTATTACTGCTGTGGGCTCGAGTTTATAAAGGCTGTCTTTAACGGTTTATTACTGCTACGGGCTCGAGTTTATAAAGGCGTCTTTAATGGTTTATTACTGCTACGGGCTCGAGTTTATAAAGGCGTTTTAACGGTTTATTACTGCTGTGACCTCGAGTTTATAAAGGCGTCTTTAACGGTTTATTACTGCTACGGGCTTGGGTTTATAAAGGCGTCTTTAACGGTTTATTACTGCTGTGACCTCGAGTTTATAAAGGCGTCTTTAATGGTTTATTACTGCTACGGGCTCGAGTTTATAAAGGCGTCTTTAACGGTTTATTACTGCTGTGACCTCGAGTTTATAAAGGCGTCTTTAACGGTTTATTACTGCTACGGGCTTGGGTTTATAAAGGCGTCTTTAACGGTTTATTACTGCTGTGACCTCGAGTTTATAAAGGCGTCTTTAACGATTTATTACTGCTACGGGCTTGAGTTTATAAAAGCGTCTTTAACGATTTATTACTGCTGTGGGCTCGAGTTTATAAAGGCGTCTTTAACGGTTTATTACTGCTGTGAGCTCGAGTTTATAAAGGCGTCTTTAACGGTTTATTACTGCTGCGGGCTCGAGTTTATAAAGGCTGTCTTTAACGGTTTATTACTGCTGTGACCTCGAGTTTATAAAGGCGTCTTTAACGGTTTATTACTGCTACGGGCTTGAGTTTATAAAGGCGTCTTTAACGGTTTATTACTGCTGTGAGCTCGAGTTTATAAAGGCATCTTTAACGGTTTATTACTGCTGTGAGCTCGAGTTTATAAAGGCGTCTTTAACGGTTTATTACTGCTGCGGGCTCGAGTTTATAAAGGCTGTCTTTAACGGTTTATTACTGCTGTGACCTCGAGTTTATAAAGGCTGTCTTTAACGGTTTATTACTGCTACGGGCTTGAGTTTATAAAGGCGTCTTTAACGGTTTATTACTGCTGTGAGCTCGAGTTTATAAAGGCGTCTTTAACGGTTTATTACTGCTACGGGCTTGAGTTTATAAAGGCGTCTTTAACGGTTTATTACTGCTGTGACCTCGAGTTTATAAAGGCGTCTTTAACGGTTTATTACTGCTACGGGCTCGAGTTTATAAAGGCGTCTTTAACGGTTTATTACTGCTGCGGGCTCGAGTTTATAAAGGCTGTCTTTAACGGTTTATTACTGCTGTGAGCTCGAGTTTATAAAAGCGTCTTTAACGGTTTATTACTGCTGTGAGCTCGAGTTTATAAAGGCGTCTTTAACGGTTTATTACGGCTGCGGGCTCGAGTTTATAAAGGCTGTCTTTAACGGTTTATTACTGCTGTGAGCTCGAGTTTATAAAGGCGTCTTTAACGGTTTATTACTGCTACGGGCTCGAGTTTATAAAGGCGTCTTTAACGATTTATTACTGCTACGGGCTCGAGTTTATAAAGGCGTCTTTAACGATTTATTACTGCTGGGCTCGAGTTTATAAAGGCGTCTTTAACGATTTATTACTGCTACGGGCTCGAGTTTATAAAGGCGTCTTTAACGATTTATTACTGCTACGGGCTCGAGTTTATAAAGGCGTCTTTAACGGTTTATTACTGCTACGGGCTCGAGTTTATAAAGGCGTCTTTAACGGTTTATTACTGCTGTGGGCTCGAGTTTATAAAGGCGTCTTTAACGGTTTATTACTGCTGTGAGCTCGAGTTTATAAAGGCGTCTTTAACGATTTATTACTGCTACGGGCTCGAGTTTATAAAGGCGTCTTTAACGATTTATTACTGCTGTGGGCTTGAGTTTATAAAGGCTGTCTTTAACGGTTTATTACTGCTGCGGGCTCGAGTTTATAAAGGCTGTCTTTAACGGTTTATTACTGCTACGGGCTTGAGTTTATAAAGGCGTCTTTAACGATTTATTACGGCTGCGGGCTCGAGTTTATAAAGGCGTCTTTAACGGTTTATTACTGCTGCGGGCTCGAGTTTATAAAGGCTGTCTTTAACGGTTTATTACGGCTGCGGGCTCGAGTTTATAAAGGCGTCTTTAATGGTTTATTACTGCTACGGGCTTGAGTTTATAAAGGCGTCTTTAACGGTTTATTACTGCTGTGGGCTCGAGTTTATAAAGGCATCTTTAACGGTTTATTACTGCTGTGAGCTCGAGTTTATAAAGGCGTCTTTAACGGTTTATTACGCCTGCGGGCTCGAGTTTATAAAGGCTGTCTTTAACGGTTTATTACTGCTGTGAGCTCGGGTTTATAAAGGCATCTTTAACGGTTTATTACTGCTGTGGGCTTGAGTTTATAAAGGCGTCTTTAACGGTTTATTACTGCTGTGAGCTCGAGTTTATAAAGGCGTCTTTAACGGTTTATTACGCCTGCGGGCTCGAGTTTATAAAGGCTGTCTTTAACGGTTTATTACTGCTGTGAGCTCGAGTTTATAAAGGCATCTTTAACGGTTTATTACTGCTGTGAGCTCGAGTTTATAAAGGCTGTCTTTAACGGTTTATTACTGCTACGGGCTTGAGTTTATAAAGGCGTCTTTAACGGTTTATTACTGCTGGGCTCGAGTTTATAAAGGCGTCTTTAACGGTTTATTACTGCTACGGGCTCGAGTTTATAAAGGCTGTCTTTAACGGTTTATTACTGCTACGGGCTTGAGTTTATAAAGGCGTCTTTAACGGTTTATTACTGCTACGGGCTTGAGTTTATAAAGGCGTCTTTAACGGTTTATTACTGCTACGGGCTTGAGTTTATAAAGGCGTCTTTAACGGTTTATTACTGCTGTGGGCTTGAGTTTATAAAGGCATCTTTAACGGTTTATTACTGCTGTGAGCTCGAGTTTATAAAGGCGTCTTTAACGGTTTATTACTGCTGTGACCTCGAGTTTATAAAGGCATCTTTAACGGTTTATTACTGCTGTGGGCTTGAGTTTATAAAGGCGTCTTTAACGGTTTATTACTGCTGTGAGCTCGAGTTTATAAAGGCGTCTTTAACGGTTTATTACGCCTGCGGGCTCGAGTTTATAAAGGCTGTCTTTAACGGTTTATTACTGCTGTGAGCTCGGGTTTATAAAGGCATCTTTAACGGTTTATTACTGCTGTGAGCTCGGGTTTATAAAGGCTGTCTTTAACGGTTTATTACTGCTACGGGCTTGAGTTTATAAAGGCGTCTTTAACGATTTATTACGGCTGCGGGCTCGAGTTTATAAAGGCGTCTTTAACGGTTTATTACTGCTACGGGCTCGAGTTTATAAAGGCTGTCTTTAACGGTTTATTACTGCTGTGAGCTCGGGTTTATAAAGGCATCTTTAACGGTTTATTACGCCTGCGGGCTCGAGTTTATAAAGGCTGTCTTTAACGGTTTATTACTGCTGTGAGCTCGAGTTTATAAAGGCTGTCTTTAACGGTTTATTACTGCTGTGGGCTCGAGTTTATAAAGGCGTCTTTAACGATTTATTACGGCTGCGGGCTCGAGTTTATAAAGGCATCTTTAACGTTTTTTTACTGCTGTGAGCTCGAGTTTATAAAGGCGTCTTTAACGGTTTATTACGCCTGCGGGCTCGAGTTTATAAAGGCTGTCTTTAACGGTTTATTACTGCTGTGGGCTTGAGTTTATAAAGGCATCTTTAACGGTTTATTACTGCTGTGAGCTCGGGTTTATAAAGGCATCTTTAACGGTTTATTACTGCTGTGGGCTTGAGTTTATAAAGGCATCTTTAACGGTTTATTACTGCTGTGAGCTCGGGTTTATAAAGGCATCTTTAACGGTTTATTACTGCTGTGAGCTCGAGTTTATAAAGGCGTCTTTAACGGTTTATTACTGCTACGGGCTCGAGTTTATAAAGGCTGTCTTTAACGGTTTATTACTGCTGTGGGCTTGAGTTTATAAAGGCTGTCTTTAACGGTTTATTACTGCTGTGAGCTTGAGTTTATAAAGGCATCTTTAACGGTTTATTACTGCTGTGGGCTTGAGTTTATAAAGGCTGTCTTTAACGGTTTATTACTGCTGCGGGCTCGAGTTTATAAAGGCTGTCTTTAACGGTTTATTACTGCTGTGAGCTCGAGTTTATAAAGGCTGTCTTTAACGGTTTATTACTGCTGCGGGCTCGAGTTTATAAAGGCTGTCTTTAACGGTTTATTACTGCTACGGGCTCGAGTTTATAAAGGCGTCTTTAACGGTTTATTACTGCTGTGAGCTCGAGTTTATAAAGGCATCTTTAACGGTTTATTACTGCTGTGGGCTTGAGTTTATAAAGGCGTCTTTAACGGTTTATTACTGCTGTGAGCTCGAGTTTATAAAGGCGTCTTTAACGGTTTATTACGCCTGCGGGCTCGAGTTTATAAAGGCTGTCTTTAACGGTTTATTACTGCTGTGAGCTCGGGTTTATAAAGGCATCTTTAACGGTTTATTACTGCTGTGAGCTCGGGTTTATAAAGGCTGTCTTTAACGGTTTATTACTGCTACGGGCTTGAGTTTATAAAGGCGTCTTTAACGGTTTATTACTGCTGCGGGCTCGAGTTTATAAAGGCTGTCTTTAACGGTTTATTACTGCTGTGAGCTCGAGTTTATAAAGGCTGTCTTTAACGGTTTATTACTGCTGCTGGCTCGAGTTTATAAAGGCTGTCTTTAACGGTTTATTACTGCTACGGGCTCGAGTTTATAAAGGCGTCTTTAACGGTTTATTACTGCTGTGAGCTCGGGTTTATAAAGGCATCTTTAACGGTTTATTACTGCTGTGGGCTTGAGTTTATAAAGGCGTCTTTAACGGTTTATTACTGCTGTGAGCTCGAGTTTATAAAGGCGTCTTTAACGGTTTATTACGCCTGCGGCTCGAGTTTATAAAGGCTGTCTTTAACGGTTTATTACTGCTGTGAGCTCGGGTTTATAAAGGCATCTTTAACGGTTTATTACTGCTGTGAGCTCGGGTTTATAAAGGCTGTCTTTAACGGTTTATTACTGCTACGGGCTTGAGTTTATAAAGGCGTCTTTAACGATTTATTACGGCTGCGGGCTCGAGTTTATAAAGGCGTCTTTAACGGTTTATTACTGCTACGGGCTCGAGTTTATAAAGGCTGTCTTTAACGGTTTATTACTGCTGTGAGCTCGGGTTTATAAAGGCATCTTTAACGGTTTATTACTGCCTGTCGGGCTCGAGTTTATAAAGGCTGTCTTTAACGGTTTATTACTGCTGTGAGCTCGAGTTTATAAAGGCTGTCTTTAACGGTTTATTACTGCTGGGCTCGAGTTTATAAAGGCGTCTTTAACGATTTATTACGGCTGCGGGCTCGAGTTTATAAAGGCATCTTTAACGGTTTTTTACTGCTGTGAGCTCGAGTTTATAAAGGCTGTCTTTAACGGTTTATTACTGCTGTGAGCTCGGGTTTATAAAGGCATCTTTAACGGTTTATTACTGCTGTGAGCTCGAGTTTATAAAGGCTGTCTTTAACGGTTTATTACTGCTACGGGCTTGAGTTTATAAAGGCGTCTTTAACGATTTATTACTGCGGCTCGAGTTTATAAAGGCGTCTTTAACGGTTTATTACTGCTACGGGCTCGAGTTTATAAAGGCTGTCTTTAACGGTTTATTACTGCTGTGAGCTCGGGTTTATAAAGGCATCTTTAACGGTTTATTACGCCTGCGGGCTCGAGTTTATAAAGGCTGTCTTTAACGGTTTATTACTGCTGTGAGCTCGAGTTTATAAAGGCTGTCTTTAACGGTTTATTACTGCTGTGGGCTCGAGTTTATAAAGGCGTCTTTAACGATTTATTACGGCTGCGGGCTCGAGTTTATAAAGGCATCTTTAACGGTTTATTACTGCTGTGAGCTCGAGTTTATAAAGGCGTCTTTAACGGTTTATTACTGCTGCGGGCTCGAGTTTATAAAGGCTGTCTTTAACGGTTTATTACTGCTGTGGGCTTGAGTTTATAAAGGCATCTTTAACGGTTTATTACTGCTGTGAGCTCGGGTTTATAAAGGCATCTTTAACGGTTTATTACTGCTGTGGGCTTGAGTTTATAAAGGCATCTTTAACGGTTTATTACTGCTGTGAGCTCGAGTTTATAAAGGCATCTTTAACGGTTTATTACTGCTGTGAGCTCGAGTTTATAAAGGCGTCTTTAACGGTTTATTACTGCTGGGCTCGAGTTTATAAAGGCTGTCTTTAACGGTTTATTACTGCTGTGGGCTTGAGTTTATAAAGGCTGTCTTTAACGGTTTATTACTGCTGTGAGCTTGAGTTTATAAAGGCATCTTTAACGGTTTATTACTGCTGTGGGCTTGAGTTTATAAAGGCTGTCTTTAACGGTTTATTACTGCTGTGAGCTCGAGTTTATAAAGGCTGTCTTTAACGGTTTATTACTGCTGCGGGCTCGAGTTTATAAAGGCTGTCTTTAACGGTTTATTACTGCTGTGACCTCGAGTTTATAAAGGCGTCTTTAACGGTTTATTACTGCTGTGGGCTCGAGTTTATAAAGGCGTCTTTAACGATTTATTACTGCTACGGGCTCGAGTTTATAAAGGCGTCTTTAACGGTTTATTACTGCTGTGGGCTTGAGTTTATAAAGGCTGTCTTTAACGGTTTATTACTGCTGCGGGCTCGAGTTTATAAAGGCTGTCTTTAACGGTTTATTACTGCTACGGGCTTGAGTTTATAAAGGCGTCTTTAACGATTTATTACGGCTGCGGGCTCGAGTTTATAAAGGCGCCTTTAACGGTTTATTACTGCTACGGGCTCGAGTTTATAAAGGCTGTCTTTAACGGTTTATTACTGCTGTGAGCTCGAGTTTATAAAGGCTGTCTTTAACGGTTTATTACTGCTACGGGCTTGAGTTTATAAAGGCGTCTTTAACGATTTATTACGGCTGCGGGCTCGAGTTTATAAAGGCTGTCTTTAACGGTTTATTACTGCTGTGAGCTCGAGTTTATAAAGGCTGTCTTTAACGGTTTATTACGGCTGCGGGCTCGAGTTTATAAAGGCTGTCTTTAACGGTTTATTACTGCTGTGACCTCGAGTTTATAAAGGCGTCTTTAACGGTTTATTACTGCTGTGAGCTCGAGTTTATAAAGGCGTCTTTAACGGTTTATTACGCCTGCGGGCTCGAGTTTATAAAGGCTGTCTTTAACGGTTTATTACTGCTGTGAGCTCGAGTTTATAAAGGCTGTCTTTAACGGTTTATTACTGCTACGGGCTTGAGTTTATAAAGGCGTCTTTAACGATTTATTACGGCTGCGGGCTCGAGTTTATAAAGGCGTCTTTAACGGTTTATTACTGCTACGGGCTCGAGTTTATAAAGGAGTCTTTTACGGTTTATTACTGCTGTGAGCTTGAGTTTATAAAGGCGTCTTTAACGGTTTATTACTGCTGTGAGCTTGAGTTTATAAAGGCTGTCTTTAACGGTTTATTACTGCTGTGAGCTTGAGTTTATAAAGGCTGTCTTTAACGGTTTATTACTGCTGTGAGAGTTTATAAAGGCTGTCTTTAACGGTTTATTACTGCTGTGGGCTTGAGTTTATAAAGGCTGTCTTTAACGGTTTATTACTGCTGCGGGCTTGAGTTTATAAAGGCTGTCTTTAACGGTTTATTACTGCTGTGAGCTCGAGTTTATAAAGGCGTCTTTAACGGTTTATTACTGCTACGGGCTTGAGTTTATAAAGGCGTCTTTAACGATTTATTACGGCTGCGGGCTCGAGTTTATAAAGGCGCCTTTAACGGTTTATTACTGCTGCGGGCTCGAGTTTATAAAGGCTGTCTTTAACGGTTTATTACTGCTGCGGGCTCGAGTTTATAAAGGCTGTCTTTAACGGTTTATTACGGCTGCGGGCTCGAGTTTATAAAGGCTGTCTTTAACGGTTTATTACGGCTGCGGGCTCGAGTTTATAAAGGCTGTCTTTAACGGTTTATTACGGCTGCGGGCTCGAGTTTATAAAGGCATCTTTAACGGTTTATTACTGCTGTGAGCTCGAGTTTATAAAGGCGTCTTTAACGGTTTATTACGCCTGCGGGCTCGAGTTTATAAAGGCTGTCTTTAACGGTTTATTACTGCTGTGAGCTCGAGTTTATAAAGGCTGTCTTTAACGGTTTATTACTGCTACGGGCTTGAGTTTATAAAGGCGTCTTTAACGATTTATTACGGCTGCGGGCTCGAGTTTATAAAGGCTGTCTTTAACGGTTTATTACTGCTGTGAGCTTGAGTTTATAAAGGCTGTCTTTAACGGTTTATTACTGCTGTGCTCGAGTTTATAAAGGCTGTCTTTAACGGTTTATTACTGCTGTGACCTCGAGTTTATAAAGGCGTCTTTAACGGTTTATTACTGCTGTGACCTCGAGTTTATAAAGGCTGTCTTTAACGGTTTATTACTGCTGTGAGCTCGAGTTTATAAAGGCGTCTTTAACGGTTTATTACTGCTGTGACCTCGAGTTTATAAAGGCTGTCTTTAACGGTTTATTACTGCTGCGGGCTCGAGTTTATAAAGGCTGTCTTTAACGGTTTATTACTGCTGTGAGCTCGAGTTTATAAAGGCTGTCTTTAACGGTTTATTACTGCTGTGAGCTTGAGTTTATAAAGGCTGTCTTTAACGGTTTATTACTGCTGTGAGTTTATAAAGGCTGTCTTTAACGGTTTATTACTGCTGTGAGCTTGAGTTTATAAAGGCTGTCTTTAACGGTTTATTACTGCTGTGAGCTTGAGTTTATAAAGGCTGTCTTTAACGGTTTATTACTGCTGTGAGCTTGAGTTTATAAAGGCTGTCTTTAACGGTTTATTACTGCTGTGAGCTTGAGTTTATAAAGGCTGTCTTTAACGGTTTATTACTGCTGTGAGCTGAGTTTATAAAGGCTGTCTTTAACGGTTTATTACTGCTGTGAGCTTGAGTTTATAAAGGCTGTCTTTAACGGTTTATTACTGCTGTGAGCTCGAGTTTATAAAGGCGTCTTTAACGGTTTATTACTGCTGTGAGCTCGAGTTTATAAAGGCTGTCTTTAACGGTTTATTACTGCTGTGACCTCGAGTTTATAAAGGCGTCTTTAACGATTTATTACTGCTGTGAGACACTGCAGTTTATAAAGGCTGTCTTTAACGGTTTATTACTGCTGTAGCTTGAGTTTATAAAGGCATATAGCACATTTTATATTTATTTATTATCATACTTTTACATTTAGTCATTTAGCAGATGCTTTTATCCAAAGCGACTTACATTCACCCGTGTTACATTTTAGTTGACGCTTTCATTTTAAAGCGACTTACATTCAGGTTCCATTCACCAGTGTTACAGCTGGAACACCACTGGAGGCAAGGTGGGTTAAGTGTCTTGCCCAAGGACACGACAGTAAGAAGGAGAGCGGGAATCGAACCATCTACTTTCCGGTTGTCCGCTCTACCACTGAGCCACTGGGGCTTTAGTTTAGTTAAGTTTTTTTTGACCAAAAAGAGTGTAGGTTGAAGTCAAGGCTTATTTTTGCCTACCCCTTTATAACATTTAAAACAAAACACTGATGATAATACAACAAAACAAAACAAAAATGAAAAACAATTAAAAAAAATGTTAAATTCACAAAACAGATTAAAAAAACATTTTAAATGATTATTATTAGGCCCAAGCCACTAGCAGTTTGTGAGGGTTCTATTGTATCTGTACGGATTTTTATTTTCTTTTTTAAATTTATTTTGTAGGTCCCATACAAACCCATGAAAAGGGGGCTCTACAGCACACCCTGAAAAACTGAAAATACATTACATCAAGGGGAAGTGATGGTTTAGAGTCAAAAATCTAGAATACACATTCTACACATCAAGTCAAACAAAACATATTATTACTGCTTTGCCCCCTGACAAACACGAAGACTGCCATTATGGGTGGAACGCGCAAAGCCCTAATAGCAATTTTAATCTGGCTTACTCAGATATTTTTTGATGTTATACGATTATTGAAATGAATTATAGACATTTTATTCTTGTTTGTTGAGTGCAATTAGTTGTTCATTATTATAATACTCACAGACTATTACCTTTTTAAAAGTGTATATCAGGGTTGACATTATTTAACATATTCATTGATTCAGATTCATCACATGCAAATATTTCCATAGCGTCCACGTTATCTGTTAGTAATGAGTGAGTAATGAGGCATTGTTCTCAGTTTGTTGTGTTTACAACTCACTAAAATGGTGTGTGACTATTCGGAATGCAACAATTGTCCCCATCTTTTTATGCAGCGTATTTCTCTTCAGTTGGCTCTGTGTGGATGCCTGTGGCTTTAAATAGTTTTGGATTCACAACATTCTATGGGCTGATGACAACAAACAATATGATCGCCGGCAAAGAATAGTAAAAGAGTTAGTCATGGCTGGCCAGGCTAACCTGGGGCATATAGCCACAACATTTGGATCATTCGGGCTCAAACTTCTCCACCACAATAAGGTGGTAGTTCAAGGAGGAGATTAAGTTTTATATGTTCAATAATTAAATGAAAGTTTATGCAAACAGAGGCAGGTGCTCATATATACAATATTATTGTTACTTTTCTTCCCCTACCCAGTGCTCTCTTAACCGTAGTACACAAGCTAGGTAAGCAGTAGTTTTTTTTTATTTTTTATGTAGAACAGCTTTTATTAACTGCACTGCAGGCCAGACCAGTAACACTACCCCACTCTGGATGAGGATTAAACCCTGAACATCACTCCAGCTTATTAGTAAAGTATATAAAGCTAAACATTATAAATCAAACACTCCCCCCTAGTGGTCCCTATTACTTACAGGAAAACTCCTCAGGATGAATGTGCATTAACAGTCCCATCCCAAAATAGTGCATATCTTCTTAAACAAAATCAAACAGTACAGTGCTTGAGAGGTTTCCAGGAAGAAGGTAGTATGTAAGTGCATAGCTTAAGCACGGTGAAATGCCACTTGAGTTTACCTCACAACATTCTAAATCACAGTAACATTCACTACTCCCGTTACTCAAAAGGCCCTTAGGCACTTAGTAACACAATGTGCAACTTACTGAACACAAACAATTGTGTCAGGTAAGAGTGCATGTAAACATGTAAACTAGGGATGCACCGAAACGAAATTCTTGGCCGAAGCCGAATAATAATGAAATGCTTGGCCGAAGGCCGAATACCGAATACCGAACGCGGTGTTTCACATTTTTTCCATTTATTTTGCCAATTTTTTCAACATTACAATAATTAAATAGTAAAAATTAGCTTTTTACTATTTTGTGTTGCTTTTCAGATAAAAAAATCAAATAACAAAAATAAAATTTCAAAATATTTATTTAACTAACAATGAGCAATACATTTGTTATGGTATTTATTAACCTTCCTTAATGTAAGATAATAAAAAAAATATTTAGTTCATGTAAGTATGAGTGCATTCACAATTTTAACAAATAGGCCTACCACTTTTGATACTTTTTTAATTCAAAAATTACAAATGTGATACTTAATTTTAATACTGTATTAGTAAATGTTAACATTAAGATTAATAAATGCTTTTAATAAGGGTTTTTCATTGTTAGTTAATGTTAACAAATAGAAACTACTTATAAAGTGTTACCATAATCCAAAATATAACTAAAATCTTAAATTAATTTCCCATACAAGTAGCCTACCTGCGTGCCATCTGCGCCAGGTTGGGAAAGCGGCATGTCAGACAGCGAGACTGTGCGCGGCTCTACGTATTTTGGCCCTTTAGGCTTGCCATACGGCTCATGTGTAGTACGAGCCCGTTTACTTTCTGCGCTGTTTTCATCTCCTGCGCTGTGCATCACCTGACGGCTTTCCCAAATCCAACTCGGCCTGGATTATTTCTCGTGTGCGCAACTTTTTCCCCACATCCAAGTAATGATCTTTATATCGTGGATCAAGCACAGTCGCGATGCAGTACAGGGGTTCTGAGTCCGCCTGACTAAATCGTGTGCTGACAGCTTCTAAGAGCGCACTTTTAGTTGTTTTCACTCCGTGGTCTGTTCCGCTTGAAGTACGCGTTTTGCAGATGCACCCTCTGGACAATTCAGCAGAACAATGTCTGCAAACGGCCATTTTTGCCTCTTTCTCTGACACTGCTGACATGTTTGCTGCATAAAGCCCGCGCCTCTCACTCTACGCGGGTTATTTGATTGCTTCATTAAAAACGTCATTGTTTGGCAAAATTTATTCGGCCTTTTTACTTATTCGGCCGAACACCGAAAGTGCTTTTTTGGCTATTTTCGGCCGAATAATTTAGGCTGCCGAACATTCGGTGCATCCCTAATGTAAACAACAACAAACATGCATACAACATTCATTCTTGAAAGAATGAAGCAAAGACAACTTGTCACAATGAAACAGGATGAGGTTTGCTTGCAAATGTAAACAATATATGAGATTTTATATCATGCAGTGAAGGCTGTAGGAGGTGTATCTCACATACTCCCCAAGGCACAAGCTCCCAGGTGCAGAGTCCTCCTGTGGCAAGTTATGTCTACCTCTAGTTATGTCTAGTTCATGTTTGGATTAACATGAAGGACATGACATGCACCCAGTAATTATACACAATAGAAAATTAAAAAATATTATAACAACGTGGCAGAGTGGTTAGCACTCCTGCCTCACAGCAAGAAGGTTGTGAGTTTAAAACCTGGCCGACTCAAACATCCTCGGCCGACTCTGGTCTTTCTGTGAGGAGTCTGCATGTCCTCCACGTGTTACTGTGGGTTCTCTCCGGGTACTCCGGCTTCCTCCCACCGTCCAAACACATGCATGTGTAGGTTAATTGGTGACTCTAAAGTGCAGTGAATGAATGTGAGAGTGAATGGTTGTCTGTCACTGTCTGTCTCTAAATGTTAGCCCTGCGACTAACTGGCCATTGTCCAGGGTTTACCCCGCCTCAGGCCCAAAGCTGCTGGGATAGGCTCCAGTCACCCGCAACCTTTAACGGGACTAAGCGGTAGAAAATAAATGAATATGTGTATATAACCCTCTGTCCTGTATGTGTTTAGTTTAAAGTCCCTAAACCTAAGGCACAGGTGAAACTGTGTCTTGTTAAAGAGCAGCTGACTTACACACGTGGACAAAAATGTTGGTACCCTTCGGTCAATGAAAGAAAAACTCACAATGGTTACAGAAAAAACTTTATTCTGACAAAAGTAATAATAAATAAAAATTCTATGAATGTTAACCAATGGAAGTCAGACATTGCTTTTCAACCATGCTTCAACGGAATTATTTAAAAAAATAAACTCATGGAACAGGCCTGGACAAAATTGTTGGTACCCTAACTTAATATTTTGTTGCACAACCTTTTGAGGCTATCACTGCAATCAGACGATTCCTGTAACTGTCAATGAGACTTGTGCACCTCTCAGCAGGTATTTTGGCCCACTCCTCATGAGCAAACTGCTCCAGTTGTTTCGGTTTGAAGGGTGTGGCGGCATGTTTCAGCTCCTTCCAAAGATGCTCAATAGGATTGAGGTCAGGGCTCATAGAAGGCCACTTTAGAATAGTCCAATGTTTTCCTCTTAACCATTCTTGGGTGTTTTTAGCTGTGTTTTGGGTCATTGTCCTGTTGCAAGACCCATGACCTGCGACTGAGACCAAGCTGTCTGACACTGGCCAGCACATTTCTCTCTAGAATCCCTTGATAGTCTTCAGATTTCATTGTACCCTGCACAGATTCAAGACACCCTGTGCCAGATGCAGCAAAGCAGCCCCAGAACATAACAGAGCCTCCTCCATGTTTGACAGTAGGGACAGTGTTCCTTTCTTGATATGCTTAATTTTTCCGTCTGTGAACATAGAGCTGATGTGCCTTGGCAAAAAGTTCCATTTTTGTCTCATCTGTCTCCCAGAAGCTTTGTGGCTTGTCAACATGTAGTTTGGCATATTCCAGTCTAGCTTTTTTATGATTTGTTTTCAACAATGGTGTCCTCCTTGGTCGTCTCCCATGTAGTCCACTTTGGCTCAAACAACGATGGTGCGATCTGACACTGACGTTCCTTGAGCATGGAGTTCACCTTGGATCTCTTTAGAAGTCTTTCTGGGCTCTTTTGTTACCATTCGGATTATCCGTCTCTTTGATTGGTCATCAATTTTCCTCCTGCGGCCACGTCCAGGGAGGTTGGCTACAGTCCCATGAATCTTAAATTTCTGAATAATATGTGCAACTGTAGTCACAGGAACATCTAGCTGCTTGGAGATGGTCTTATAGCCTTTACCTTTATCATGCTTGTCTATAATTTTTTTTCTATTCTCCTGCGACAACTCTTTCCTTTGCTTCCTCTGGTCCATGTTGAGTGTGGTACACACCATGTCACCAAGATTCAAGATTCAAGATTCAAAGTGTTTATTGTCATGTGTACAGACAGAAAGCATGTTTCCCTGTACAATGAAATTCTTACTTTGCCGTCCACAGTAAAAAGTCACACAAGTAAGTCACACAAGTAAGTTAAAAATAAAAATAAGATAAGTATAAGTAATAAAAGAGCAGCAAATATATAAAAATAAAAATAAAAAATAATATAAAAAATATAAAAAAAATATAACAGGGCAAAAAGAGTAAAGTAATAAAGTGATAAAGTGAGGTAGTGCAGTAGGTAAACAATTGTTCATGTAATGTTGTGATTAGGGATGCACCGATACCGATACTGGTATCTGGTATCGGCCTCGATACCACATTTCCATAAGTACTGTGCTCGTTAAAGTCCCCGATACCAGGGGCCGATACCACGGTCTGAGAAATGTCTATGTTTGAGCGGCATGTAAGGGGTTAATCACAGGCGCCGAGTGCCCACCCCCAGGCCCCGGCTGCAGCTCAGAGCGGGGAGAACGAAGGAAAGATGAGACATGTCAGCCGTGTGGAACTATTTCAAAGTGAATGAAGACAAAACAAAACAAAGGCGGACTGCAAATTGTGCTCAGCTAAATTGTCCAGAAGAGGCTCAAAAGGTAGCGCATTTAACACAAGTAATTTAAATCAAGCACCTAAAATCCCAACACGACAACGAGTATAAAGAGTTTACCCACGCTTCTAAACCAACACAACTCACACTGCAGCAAACTCTTGCAAGACGAGAGAAAATGTCCAGAGACAATCCACGTGCTGTGAAAATAACACAGGCAATCATTGAGTGACCAGCCACTTTCGGAGGTAGAAAATGTGGGATTCATGCGTCTCCTCCATGTTATGATGTCCCAAGCCGCCGCTACATGACTGACACGGAGCTGCCTAAACTACACGACTCCGTGAAAAAACACATCCACAGCCTACTGCAAGCCTCCTCTTCGTTTAGTTTCATCACGGATATTTGGACAAGCAGTGTTTGCCCCGTGCCTTGTTTTTTTGTTAAATTATATGACTAAAGCTGTTACCTGTAAATTTAAATCATGTTTTTTTATTAAGTACTCGGTATCGGTATCGGCGAGTACTGAAATGCAAGTACTCGTACTCGTACTCGTTTTCCAAAAAAGTGGTATCGGTGCATCCCTAGTTGTGATTGTGATTGTAGACTCCTATCTGCTGTTTAGGAGTCTTATGGCAGAGGGAAAGAATGAGTTCTTCATTCTGGAAGTCCTGCATTTCACACTTCTGTACCTCCGTCCTGAGGGTAGAAGTGTGAACAGACCATGTTGGGGGTGGGAGGGGTCTTTGAGGATGGAAGCAGCTCTTCTGTGGACCCTGCGGTGGTAGATGCTCTGCAGAGAGGGCAGTGGAGTCCTGGTGATCTTCTGCGCAGTCTTCACCACTCTCTGCAGGCGTTTGCGGTCCATGGCAGAAGTGCTGCCGTACCACACAGTGATGCAGCTGGTCAGGACACTCTCAATGGTGCAGCTGTAGAAGTTGCTGAGGATCTTGGGCGACATGCCAAACTTCCTCAGCCTCCTCAGAAAATACAGCCGCTGTTGAGCCTTCTTGACCAGCTGCGTGATGTGAGGTGTCCAAGTGAGGTCCTCATTGATGTGGACACCCAAGTATTTGAAGTTGCTCACCCTCTCCACTTCAAGCTCCCGGATGAACAGTGGCTGAGGCGTTCTCCTCTCCCTCCTCATGTCCACTATCATCTCCTTTGTCTTGTCCGTGTTGAGGGTGAGGTTGTTGTCTTCACACCATGACACCAGACTGGCCACCTCCCTCCTGTAAGCTGCCTCGTCACCGCCAGCGATGCGTCCTATCACTGCAGTGTCGTCGGCGAACTTCAGGATGATGTTGTCCTTGTGAGAGGCGACACAGTCGTAGGTGTACAGGGTGTAGAGGATGGGGCTGAGTACACAGCCCTGTGGAGTGCCAATGTTTGTGATGGTGCTGGCTGAAGTCCTATTACCAATCCTGACAGACTGAGGCCTGCCAGTCAGGAAATCTAGGAGCCAGTCACAGAGGGTGGGGTGCAAACCAAGTGTGGACAGTTTGTGGGTGAGTTTGTGTGGGATGACCGTGTTGAAGGCGGAGCTGTAATCTATAAAAAGTATCCGTAGGTATGAGTCCTTTGTTCTCCAGGTGTGAGAGGGAATAGTGGACGGCAGTAGCGATTGCATCCGAGGTAGACCTGTTGGGCCGGTAGGCATACTGCAGGGTCAATGGTGTCGGTATGCTGCTCTGAATGTGGGCCAGCACCACTCTCTCGAAACACTTCATAATGATTGGAGTGAGTGCCACTGGCCTGTAGTCATTCAGGCAGGTGGGTGGGTTCTTCTTAGGCAGGGGGACGATGGTCGTGGACTTGAAGCATGATGGTACAATGCGCTGGCTGAGGGAGAGGTTGAAGATGGAGGTGAAAACATCAACCAGCTCGTTGGCACATGCTCTGAGGGCCCGCCCAGGAATGTTGTCTGGTCCTGCTGCTTTGCGGGGGTTGATCTTCCTCAGTGCTCTGTGTACCTGGGTTGTTGAGATGATTGGTGGAGGGGAGGGGGGTTAGGTGGTCCAGGTGTGTGTGAGCTCCCTCTCTGCAGTGTCGCTGGGAGCCTCAAAGCGGGCGTAGAAAGTGTTAAGGTCATCTGGCAGGCTGTCTGTTGATGCGATGTTGTTGGTGGTGGTCCTGTAGTCTGTGATGTGCTGCAGGCCTTGCCACATCCGCCCTGAATCAGCAGTAGAGTAGAAGCTGTCCAGCTTCTCTCTATACTGCCTCTTGGCCGCTGTGATGGCTTTTCTCAGTTTATACGTCGCAGCTTTGTACTCGTTCTCATTGCCTGATCTAAATGCAAGAGAGCGAGCACGCAGCATGTGACGTACCCGACTGTTTATCCAGGGCTTCTGGTTGGGAAACTTCCTGATTCGTATGGTGGGCACGATGTTATCAACACAAGTGCTGATGTACCCAGACACATACTCAGCATAAACCAGACAACACAGTGACTACCTGAAGCCCTATAAATAGGCCCACTGACTGATTACAAGATTGTACACACCTGTGATGCTAATTGGTGCACACACCTTGAATTAACATGTCCATTTGGTCACATTATTTACAGTCTTTTCTAGGGGTACCATCAATTTTGTCTAGGCCTGTTCCATAATAATAATAAATAAACTTTATTTTATAAAGCGCCTTTAAAGGCAACTTCTCAAAGCGCTGTACAAAAAACAAGCAATACAAAAACAAGCAATACAAAAACAAGCAATACAAAGTTCAAACAATTAAAAGTAACATCAACTATCAAATGCTAATTTAAAAAAATAGGTCTTAAGTCTACCTTTAAAAATGTCATAGCCCTGTGCTTCTCCATGAGTTTATTTTTTTAAATAATTCCGTTGAAGCATGGTTGAAAAGCAATGTCTGACTTTCATTGGTTAACATTCATAGAATTTTTATTAGGCCCGAGCCGGTTATGTCCGGGAGGGCCTATTGTTTTTGCTCGGATTTTTTTTTTTTTAGGCCCGAGCCGGTTATGTCCGGGAGGGCCTATTGTTTTTGCTCGGATTATTATTTTTTATCTTTCTTGTCGACCTATGATCCTAAATTTGACCCAGTGAACATGCACGAAAAGTCATTTTTATTGGTCCCAGACTTCAAGCTCGGCGAAAAAAAATTACGAAAAATGACTCAGTGGCGACCCCTATTAATTAAAATACATTGGGCCTATGGAAAGTGAAAGTAACTTTTTTCCAACGTAGAAAAATGAAACTTGGTACATCCATAGGACACCTCAGGGCAAACAGAAAAGTCAATGACAGTCACACCCTAAACTTAACAGGAAGTCCGCCATTTGGGGTGAAACGCGCGGCCACTAAAATCGCACCCCTTGCGCAGAGAGATGCAAATCATTGTGTTTTAATCTAAATGGCCCCAAATTTGGTGAGTATCGTCTAGACACATGTGCCAACCAAAGTTGTGACTTTGTTGTTGATATCTTATCGGGTATGGGTGTGGCAAGCCTGTAACGAGGTGGCCATTTTTGTGAAAATAAAACGTCTCTTAACTCTCAAACGCCTTCTCGGATCGAGTTGGACCCAAAAAGGCGTTTGTGCACATTCATGACCTGAACACAAAGATATGTAAATAAAAGGGTTATCTTCAGAAATGGCTCTCCAGCGCCCCCTACAAACTTATAATGGGACCCAAGAATTTAGTTTGTCATAGAGACATAAAATTTGGTACACACATCTCTTATGTCATGACGAGCATAAAAGCCAATGACACCACCCCTATCTATAAATGTGTTGCCATAGCAACGTCCCAAAAAATGTGAAAAAAGTCAATGGGAAGTGAAATTTTTAGTTTGTTGTAGGCAAATAAAACTTGGTACACACATCCACCATGGGCTTATGAACAAAAAAGCCAATGGGGACCACACCTTATCACACACAGGAAGGCGGTCATTTTGAATTGAAAATGTGAACCGACTTAAAATACACCTCTTTTTAAAAGTACACAGAAAAAGCTGCTTCATTCCACAGACACCAAACTTGGGCAAAATGAGCTAAACACATGTATGTAAAAGAGACAAGTGTTTTTCTAGACTTTTTTGCTCGAGTTATATTTTTTGTTATTATAATTTGGTATATATTTTTTTATTATAATTTTTCTGCAAAATGATCCTCAATTTAACCCAGTAAACGAACAACTAAAAGTCATTTTTATTGGTCCCAGACTTCAAGCCCGGCAAAAAATTTATGTATTTGAAGTCCCCGAAAAAAAAAATACAAAAAATGACTCAGTGGCGGCCCCTAGAAAAGTCAAAATACATTGGGCCTATGGAAAGTGAAAGTAACTTTTTCCAACGTAGAAAAATGAAACTTGGTACATCCATAGGACACCTCAGGGCAAACAGAAAAGTCAATGACAGTCACACCCTAAACTTAACAGGAAGTCCGCCATGTGGGGTGAAAGGCGCGGCCACTAAATTCGCACCCCTTGTGCTAAAGGCTTTTCATCTAAACAGCTCCAAATTTGGTGAGTATCATCTAGACAGTGTTGGGAAAGTTCACTTTCTACAAGAACTAGTTCAAAGTTCAGTTCACAAATTTTAAAATGAACTAGTTCAGTTCAGTTCAAACTTCAAAATTTTGAACTAAGTTCACAGTTCCAAAAATGAACTAGTTCATAGTTCTTTTTTTCCATATGTTGCTGCGAGCTATCATTTTTCAAAATTATTGCCACAGCCCATATACAGTAGAATCACAGACAGCAATTATTTTATCAGTTTTAACAATGAAGCTATGCGTTAGATTTCATTTTCATATCCAATTCTCAATCCTTACCCAACCAGGGTTTACATTAGCATTGAGGGGACATTGTTGCTTTAATGCTTTGTTGCTGTCCATTCACTCCACACTAGTAGCAGCTGCAGCTTTCAACCCTACAGTACATTCTCAAGAACATGAGGACAAACGTGCTGCTTGAATGGTCTTTTTTAATGAGGAATTATTCAAAGAAAAACAGGACAGTAATCATTAAGGTGAAAACATTTTTAAATTTTAATAATTTTCCATTGTCCACGCTTTCGTGTGTGTGTGACAGACAGCCTCTGCGGTGCGCATGAGAGATCTCACAGATCTCACAGACAAACGTCTTTAATATGATCGCAAATTAGAAATGTTTGGTAAGATAAAATGTGCATGATAACATTATTAAGCAAATCTCTTCCCATCATCACTCTTTATATTAAGCGGGAGTTTTCGTAATGTTGTGTGTGTGCGTGCGCCGCGCTCGTTGTGTTGTGTGTGGGACAGACAGCCTCCGCGGCGCGCATGAAAGAACCCGCAGACCTCACAGACAACGTCTTAATATGATCGTCACGCATGCGGCGGACGGCGGTGCGACACTGGTGGCTGGTGTTGCCAGGTTTGGTGTTTTTCCGCTACATATTAAGACCCGTTTGCGGCTGGTTTGCGGTGTGTTTTAGCCGGGTTTTCGCCTGGAAGGCTCTATAGAAATCTGGCACCTTATTGAACGGTTAACCTGAGAGAGTGCGTTCGTTCACAGACACCAGAATGAACGAGTTCACAGTAATCATCAGGCAGTAATTCAGCACGTTCAGTTCACGTTGCCCAAAATATGAGCGAGTTCATGAACTATCGTTCAATGAACGCGTTCAGGCACAACACTGCATCTAGACCAGGGTTTTTCAAACTTTTTGTGTGTGAGGACCACTATTTGTAATCAAAAAATTTTGCGGACCACCTCATAACACACATAATAAAATGTCTACACACAGTCTTACCTGAATTAATCCGCACCTCTAAATAGGCTTACTAGCACTACTATAACTAGTCATCACATCAGTGTGCAACAGGCTTTTTAAAAGAAAGTTTACTGCACACAACGGCTGCCACATATTTAATTTATTTATTTACTCATGTGCCCGAGGGCATAATCAGGTTAATTTGAAAAACAGGCTTATTTCCATAGCAATGGAAAAGAACACTTGGATAGGTAACATTTCAAAACCTTTGGCATTTCTGAAAAAAACATTCTGAAAAAAACATTTCAGAAACACGAGAGCAAAAAACGGCCTTCGGGGCCGTTGTAGCTGAAACCTAATGCTAAATAGCTTTCACAGTATTTTCTCTTCACCCTCTTTTTCTTTGTTGTTTTCTGATGAATCTGGCTCATAGATGCATCTGACTCACTGTGAATCTCTTCATTTTCTGGAACTTCTGCCTCTTTTCTCTTCAGAGAACCTGTTGCTATCCACCGATCCATAACAACACTGAACTTGAACGTCACGGCCGAACACCACTGGCCTATTTTAGTAATTGCACAATAACTTGATAATTTAATGCAAATGTTATATCAATATAGGCCTAAATATTCTTTTATTTTTTTTTTTATGGGAATTTCCTGGTAAAATGAAGGTAAAATATTATTTTATTTTGCCTTTCCACGGACCACCTGCAGTACCCTCACGGACCACTAGTGGGAATGACTGATCTAGACACATGTGCCAAAAAAGTTATCAATTTGTTTTTTGATACATTTGTGGCTGTGGTCGTAATGAGTTTGTGAAGAGGCAGCCATTGGGAAATAAATGCCATTTCCCAATTACCAGGATCCTTCCTTTAGAGGAGGCCCCTCCAGACCCACGGCTAGAGTCTTAGAAAACTCCTCAGAATCCTTTGGAACTTGTAACCTTGTACTTTTAGACAAGTTATATTTACATTTTGCCTTTTAAACAGGGGGTGCAGCGATTCCTGAGTCATCTCAAATCTCCAGCCAGTACTTTGTTTTTCTCGCCTTAGCCCAAGCATAATCTATTATTTTCAAAGGTTCAGACAGCTCCCAGGAAAACCAGAGATTGTGGAGACCTTTAACTCTAAATTACAAGGTGGTGTAGCAGGCCCCAGCAGTAGCACAGGCCCGGTTATTTGACATTACCGTGAAGTTTACGCTTTAAAGCACGAAATGCAATCCTCCGAGTGCATGTGTCCCCGCGGTCTCAAGGGAGGCGAGGGCCTTTATCGCCGCTTTAATTAATTTATTATTACTTTTGTCAGAATAAAGTTTTTTCTGTGACCATTGTGAGTTTTTGACCGAAGGGTACCAACATTTTTGTCCACGTGTGTATGTCATTATTATCAGAATATTATGTGTGATATTAAATTTATAAATACATATATAACTCTATATCCTGTCTGCTTTAAAGGCTGAAGAGGAGCTGAAAAAGGCCCAGAGGGTGTTTGATGATCTGAATGTGGGTCTGCAGGACGAGTTACCTATGCTCTGGGACAGGTAGGTCACATCACTGTCACTTGAGAAACTCTGGGACAGGTATGTTACGCCCTCTAGTGGCCAAACTGTAGGAACAGTGAAAACATTAACCTCATAAAGGTTCAGAGACTTGTCACAGAAAGAGTGTTGTTCTTTCATCACTTTTTGTAACGTCATTCTGGTTAATATATATATATTTATATCTAAAATGTTTGATATCTCTACTCAATCATCTACACTAGACATTATTAAAACATCATTAACACTTTAAATGTATTAAACTGTGGATATTTGTTCAGTGATTATTGTATAGATTCTGTATGTACATGGTGGTTTCTTGCTCCTCTCAACCAAAGATAGGGATGCTAGTCACTTCACCAGGAAGAGCTACTTTATATATATAAATAACTGTGTGTTTATAGACACATTACACATTTGTCTGTGAAGGTTCTCGGTCATCCAGGTAATCTTGAAGGAAATGTTATAGCAAAAGTATCTGGACTCAGTTTTCAAGGTGAAGACTTTTTATCTCTAATTCCAAGATATCAATTCTGAGTTCAACTGGTAAGAGAGCTGAGCTTTATTATATTATATTTCTAGAGGGAGGGGTTTAAACTGAAACTAAACCTAATCGGACCAGGCGGTTCTGGTCTCATAGTTGTTAGCTCTGAAAGGACAGAGTGACCTCTGATGTGAGAGTCTTCATTGGCTCAGGAGAGTCGTTAGTATTACTGCTCCATTCAGGTGTTGTTGTTCTAGAGTGAATCTGTTTTGTTTTGTTACAGAACACTGTTATAAATATTAGGCAACATGAATCTGAGGCAAGCATCTCCCATAGAACCTCCTAAATGGTTCTTGCGTAAGGGCGCCGGCATAAGGCGAAATACAGCGATATACCTCCGTCCACCAGAGGGCAGGCTCCAAAAGCGGACATATAAGGAGAAACCCAATGGCGGCTTTACAAGTGTAAAACTCCTGTTTACAGCCTGGTACAAAAGATGGCTCTGATCTCTAGAGCTAAGTTTTTACTACGTGACAACTCTGGGAAGAGTGAATTTTTGATTATTACGTTGGTTTATGCTAACTATTGTTTTACTATGGAGTAAAACCCGAAAAGCCCAGATGTAACCGCCATTTTCTTGCTTTGTCGTTATGACAGTATCGGTGGATAGGGGAACAATGGGCGGATAACATCCATATTTTTATAATCTATGATCTGAGGCCACCTCCTCTGTTCAAAGAGGGCTTTTTCCATTCACATCCTCCACCCCTCTCTCAAACCATCTGGTCTCTCTGGACAAAATTGGGACATTGCTGTCCTCAAAGGATTGTCCTTTCTCTTTGAGGTGGAGGTAGACTGCAGACTCAGGTCCTCCAGGATTGGCTCTTCTGTGCTGAGACATCCTCTTGTGAAGCTGTTGTTTTGTTTCTCCAACATAACTGTCACTGCACTCTTCACTGAACTGTATAAACTACATTACTCTGTCTGTGGGGGTCTTGTCTTTAGGATGGACCAGTTTTTGATGCAGAGTGTTCCCAGGTTTAAAGTGGACTGGAATGTTGTGTTTGTAGAAAATCCTTTTAAATTTTTCAGATAAACCAGACACATAAGAGATGACTACACCCTTACTTTTTGTTTCTGGTTCCTGTTTGTTTGGTTTCTGTTTCCTCTTGGTTTTGTTGAAAGTCCATCTGGAGTATCCACAGTCTCTCAGAGCTTTACGGATGTGTTGTTCTTCTTTCTGTTTACCTTCTGAGGTTGTGGGCACCTCTTGTGCTCTGTGCTGAAGAGTCCTGATGACTCCCAGCTTGTGCTGCAGAGGGAAACAAATATTGATCCGTGTGTCTTGGCTTCTTATAAACTTCTACTTGGAGTGTCCTCCAAATAACCAATCTGAACTAGAAATAAGTAGTGTTTAAACATACTTCCAGTAAACTGCAAATCCCATTATGTTCCATCAGGTTTAATTTCAGGTTAAACCCCTCCCTCTAGAGATAAAGCACAGCTCTCTTACCAGTTGATCTTATAATTGATAAAGTCTCTTACAAATTAGAGACAACGTCATCACCTTGAAAACTGAGTTTAGATGGGGGCGGCAGTAGCTCAGTGGTAGAGCAGTCGTCTTTCAACCGGAAGGTAGTGGGTTCGATTCCCGCTCTCCCCACAATTCCTACTGTCGTTGTGTCCTTGGGCAAGACACTTAACCCACCTTGCCTCGTATGAATGTGTAAGAATGTTGAGTGAATGTATGTGGTGATGGTCGGAGAGGCCGTAGGCGCAAAATGGCTGCCACGTCTCTGTCAGTCTGCCCCAGGGCATCTGTGGCTACAGTTGTAGCTTACCATCACCAGTGTGACTGTGTATGAATGAATAATGGACAGACTGTAAGCGCTTTGAGTCCCTTGGTCCCTTGGGAGAAAAGCGCAATATAAATCCAATCCATTATTATTATTATTATTAGATGCTTTTGCTTTAACCTTTTCTTCACATTAGGCATTTGTTTAATAATAATAAAAAAACTTCTGTCTCTGTTTCAGTCGAGTTCAGTTCTACATTGACACATTCAAAAGTGTCACATCTTTGGAGGCAAAGTTCCACCGAGAAATATCTCTGGTGAGTCCTGCACTCACACCAGGGGACTGTATTATTCTATTCAATTTTATTTGTATAATACAAATTGAACAATACATCTCTTACAACCTTTACAGCATGATATAAAATCTCATGTATTGTTTACTTTTCCAAGTAAACTTTATCCTATACCATTGTTACATGTTTGTGCTTTGCTTCATTCTTGCAAGAATTAAACCTGACCACTCATTTTAAATTGTATGCCGTCTCCATCGTCTCTCTCATTAATCAGAATTCCCTAAAATATAAAAAATCATGTGTAACAAGTGTGTGTGTGTGTGTTTGATTGACAGGTTTGTTTGTTTATGTGTGTGTTTGATTGACAGGTGTGTGTTTGATTGACAGGTCTGCAGACAGCTGTACGAAATCATGACAAAATTGGCAGAACAACACTCGGACAAAATGTTCACCATCCAAGGAGCTCCCAGGTAACACTCACTTGAACTAAACCCCGCCCACACACAGGTAACACTCACCTGAACTAAACCCCACCCACACACAGGTGACAGTTAAATGTCAGTTAAATAAATGTTCATAAAAACAAACCAGAACATTTCCAATAACAAAATGGAAATTGGACAACTAGTTAAATATAAACAGAATAAATGTGCTTTTTTGTTTGGTGTATATGCCTTTCTGTTTATTTGTTTTGTCTGTGACATGTATCACGTGGTTGGTCACATGACTATGATTTTATATTGGGAACACACCTGTGATTGTCTATCAGCCTTGATGAAGACTTCATAGTCGAAAAGCGTTGGTGAGCTATTAAAATATTCACTGCATAATCTGAGTGCCACAGCCATTTCTTTCAAATAAACAGAATAAAATATCCTTTAAATCAGAATAAACTCTATATTATTAAAAACTCAGCAGCTTTTTTTTTTTCAGTGTCTCCTTTTGTGTTTTTTCTCAGTGACTCAGGGCCCCTGCGTTTGGCCCGCACTCCATCTCCTCCTGAAGACGAGTCTCCTCCTGAGAGCCCAGAGTCCAACCACAGACTGAGGCCTGTCTCACCAGGACCGCCTAGACCCAAGTCACCTGTTCAGGTAAACACAGGCCCCACCCACTATCTCCTGCCACAGCAGTAGGAGGTTTCACTAAAGACAATAAGATACTACAGATAATAATGTGTAGATCTTCTTGGGACTGATTCTGATTCTGAATCCACAATTTAAACAGGCCAGGCTGCAGTGAGTCTGGTCACAGACCAAGCCTGGTCCGGGTCTTTGGTTTAGTCCAGCTCACACTCACCTATAATAATATGTGATCTAGAACGGGGGTCTTCATTTAATAATAATAATAATAATAATAATAATAATAAGTTTTATTTATATAGCGCCTTTCCAGAGCTCAAGGACGCTTTACAATAAACAAACAACAATAAGGACAATTGACAAAGAGAGCAGACAGGACAACAACAGGCAAATGAGAGTTCAAGTACAGTAAGTGAGAAAAATAAATAAATAAAAATAAATAAAAATAAAAATAAAAAACCCACTAAGAACTGTAACATTCAGAGAATAGGTGTGTTTTGAGCATGGATTTAAATTCAGAGATGGTGTTAACTAAACGGAGTGATAGGGGGAGAGAGTTCCACATTTTGGGCGCAATAACACTGAATGATCTGCCCCCATCGAAGCAAGGCGATGCCGAGGACAACGAGAAGGCTGGAATCAGCGGATCGTAAAGAGCGCGTAGGGGTGTAGGGGAGAAGCAGGTTACAGAGGTAGGGAGCAAGGCCGTGAAGAGACTTAAAAGCGAGAAGGAGAATTTTGAATTTAATACGGTAAGCCACAGGAAGCCAGTGAAGATCGTGCAGAATTGGGGAAATATGTGCAGAGCGCTTGGTGTGGGTGAGTAGTCTGGCAGCAGAGTTTTGAATGTATTGTAATTTGGAAATGGAGCTAGCTGGTAGGCCAATGAAAAGTGCATTGCAGTAATCAAGACGTGATGTGACAAATGCATGGATGACAATTTCAGCATCAGAGATGCTGATAAAGGGACGGAGCTGAGCGATACGACGTAGATGAAAGAATGCCAATTTAGTGATGGATTTAATGTGAGAGTGGAAAGATAGAGTGGAATCAAAAATTACACCAAGATTTTTAACAGTAGTAGATGGTTTGATAGAAGAGCCGGCGATCTCACAGGTGAGGTTAGTAGGAATTTTATTAGTGAGTGATGAAGGTCCAGTGAAAATAATCTCAGTTTTGTCCATGTTAAGTTTTAGAAAATTTTAAATTTAAAATTGGTCGATGTCCGCATAGTACTTTCCTAACGGCGAGGGGTCCGTAAAATTAAAATGAAAGAATATGTGTTGATCCTAGAAGCTATGTCCTAGGTGACGGACCAGACAAAGAGCGGTTCAAAACCCTTTTATGAAGAATATGAAATCAAGGAGCGTGACGTTGCCCGGTATGACACAACCGGGGCCCAACCCTGGAGCCAGGCCCGGGGTTGGGGCTTGCATGCGAGCACCTTGTGTCCAGGTCTTTCCCCACGGGGCCCGGCAGGGCTTAGCCCGAAGGAGCGAAGTGTGGCCGACCTCCAATGTTCACACCATCTGCAGAAGAAACCGTAAGGGCCCAGTGCAAACTTGATTGGGCGGCAGTTGAAGGCAGGGTGTCTTTGCGACCCAATCTCCAGACACAGAATTTGGCAAAGGACATGGAATGTCACCTCGCTGGCGGGGAAGGAGCCTGAGGTTGAGAAATACCGACTAGAAATAGTCGGGCTTACCTCCACACATAGCTTTAGCTCTGGAACCCAACTCCTCAAGAGAGGCTGGACTTTCCACTACTCTGGAGTTGCCTGTGGTGAGAGGTGGCGGGCTGGTGTGGGGTTGCACATAGCCCCCCAGCTTAGTCGCTATGTTTTTGAGTTTACCACAGTGAACGTCGCTCCCCTGCACCTTCAGGTCGGGGACAGTTCTCTCACTGTCATTTGTGCTTACGGGCCAAATGGCAGTGCAGAGCACCCGACCTTCTTGGAGTCTCTGGGAGGGGTGTTGGAAAGTGCTCCAACCGGGGACTCTGTCATTCTTCTGGGGGACTTCAACGCTCACGTGGGCATCAACAGTGACACCTGGAGGGGCGTGATTGGGAGGACCCCCCCCCCCGATCTGAACCCAAGTAGTGTTCTTTTATTGGACTTCTGTGCTAGTCACAGTTTGTCAATAACGAACACCATGTTCAAGCATAAGTCGACTTTGTAGTTGTTTCATCTAACCTCTGGCTGTATGTCTTGGACACTCGGGTGAAGAGAGGAGCAGAGCTGTCAACTGATCACCACCTGGTGGTGAGTTGGATACAATGGCGGGGGAGGAAGCTGGACAGACTCGGCAGACTCAATTCTGTGAGGGTCTGTTCCCCTGTCAGAGAGATCTTCAACTCCCACCTCTGGCCTCTGCCTCAAAGGAATTCTGGCAAACCACCCCATGCCTCAGGAGGGGGAAGCAGTGCCCTGCCAACACTGTTTACAGTGGAGGTAGGAATCTGCTGACTTCCACTAGGGACATTGTTGGGCGGTGGAAAGAATACTCTGAGGATCTCCTCAACCCGGCCGACACATCTTCCACTGAGGAAGCAGAGGCCTTGGGCCACTGAGGAAGCAGAGGCCGAGGCCGTTGGACTTGTCCAACCCCAAGCTGAAGTCACCGAGGTAGTTGGTACTTGAGTACCTCAAGTCTCTACATGTTTTGTGGCCGTGTTGGCTGATGTTCCTCTGCAACATCGCCTGGCGGTTGGCGACAATACCTCTGGACTGGAAGACCAGGGTGGTGGTCCATCTTTTTAAGAACGGGAACCGTAGGGTGTGTTCCAACTACATTTACATTTACATTTAGTCAAAAAGCATAAGTTCACCAAAAACTAGTCAGTTAATACACAGCACAGTATATAAAGCTATGGATAGGAGAAAATTATTATTATTATTATTTATTTATTTAAACACGTGAACATAATTGTTGGTACCCTTCGGTCAATGAAAGAAAAACTCATAATGGTCACAGAAAAAAACTTTATTCTGACAAAAGTAATAATAAATAAAAATTCTATGAATGTTAACCAATGAAAGTCAGACATTGCTTTTCAACCATGCTTCAACAGAATTATTTTATAAAATAAACTCATGGAACAGGTCTAGACAAAATTGTTGGTACCCCTAGCTTTTTTAAATTTTGTTGCACAACCTTTTGAGGCTATCACTGCAATCAGACGATTCCTGTAACTGTCAATGAGACTTCTGCACCTCTCAGCAGGTATTTTCAAAGATTCAAGATTCAAAGATTCAAAGTGTTTATTGTCATGTGTACAGACAGAAAGCATGTTTCCCTGTACAATGAAATTCTTACTTTGCCGTCCACAGTAAAATGTCACACAAGTAAGTAAAAATATAAATAAAAATAATAAGACAAATATACAAGTGATAATAATGCAGTACAAAAAATACAAATATACAAAAAAAATACAAGAGGGCAAAAGGAGTAAAGTAGTAAAGTGAGGTAGTGCAGTTGTGATGGTGTAAAGTGTAAAGTGACGGTGTAAAGTAAAGTGAGGTAGTGCAGTAGGTAAACAATTGTTCATGTAATGTTGTGATTGTGAATGTAGACTCCTATCTGCTGTTTAGGAGTCTTATGGCAGAGGGAAAGAATGAGTTCTTCATTCTGGAAGTCCTGCATTTCACACTTCTGTACCTCCGTCCTGAGGGTAGAAGTGTGAACAGACCATGTTGGGGGTGGGAGGGGTCTTTGAGGATGGAAGCAGCTCTTCTGTGGACTCTGCGATGGTAGATGCTCTGCAGAGAGGGCAGTGGAGTCCTGGTGATCTTCTGCGCAGTCTTCACCACTCTCTGCAGGCGTTTGCGGTCCATGACAGAAGTGCTGCCGTACCACACAGTGATGCAGCTGGTCAGGACACTCTCAATGGTGCAGCTGTAGAAGTTGCTGAGGATCTTGGGCACATGCCAAACTTCCTCAGCCTCCTCAGAAAATACAGCCGCTGTTGAGCCTTCTTGACCAGCTGCGTGATGTGAGGTGTCCAAGTGAGGTCCTCATTGATGTGGACACCCAAGTATTTGAAGCTGCTCACCCTCTCCACTTCAAGTTCCCGGATGAACAGTGGCTGAGGCGTTCTCCTCTCCCTCCTCATGTCCACTATCATCTCCTTTGTCTTGTCCGTGTTGAGGGTGAGGTTGTTGTCTTCACACCATGACACCAGACTGGCCACCTCCCTCCTGTAAGCTGCCTCGTCACCGCCAGCGTCGTCCTATCACTGCAGTGTCGTCCAGCAAACTTCAGGATGATGTTGTCCTTGTGAGAGGCGACACAGTCGTAGGTGTACAGGGTGTAGAGGATGGGGCTGAGTACACAGCCCTGTGGAGTACCAATGTTTGTGATGGTGCTGGCTGAAGTCCTATTACCAATCCTGACAGACTGAGGCCTGCCAGTCAGGAAATCTAGGAGCCAGTCACAGAGGGTGGGGTGCAAACCAAGTGTGGACAGTTTGTGGGTGAGTTTGTGTGGGATGACCGTGTTGAAGGCGGAGCTGTAATCTATAAAAGTATCCGTAGGTATGAGTCCTTGTTCTCCAGGTGTGAGAGGGAGTAGTGGACGGCAGTAGCGATAGCATCTGAGGTGGACCTGTTGGGCCGGTAGGCATACTGCAGGGGGTCAATGGTGTCGGTATGCTGCTCTGAATGTGGGCCAGCACCACTCTCTCAAACACTTCATAATGATTGGAGTGAGTGCCACTGGCCTGTAGTCATTCAGGCAGGTGGGTGGGTTCTTCTTGGGCAGGGGGACGATGGTCGTGGTCTTGAAGCATGGTGGTACAATGCGCTGGCTGAGGGAGAGGTTGAAGATGGAGGTGAAAACATCAACCAGCTCGTTGGCACATGCTCTGAGGGCCCGCCCAGGAATGTTGTCTGGTCCTGCTGCTTTGCGGGGGTTGATCTTCCTCAGAGCTCTGTGTACCTGTGTTGTTGAGATGGTTGGTGGAGGGAGGGGGTTGGGTGAACCAGGTGTGTGTGAGCTCCCTCTCTGCAGTGTTGCTGGGAGCCTCAAAGCGGGCGTAGAAATTGTTGAGGTCATCCGGCAGGCTGTCTGTTGATGCGATGTTGTTGGTGGTGGTCCTGTAGTCTGTGATGTGCTGCAGGCCTTGCCACATCCGCCCTGAATCCGCAGTAGAGTAGAAGCTGTCCAGCTTCTCTCTGTACTGCCTCTTAGGGTTAGGGTCGCTGTGATGGCTTTTCTCAGTCCGTACTTCGCAGCTTTGTACTCGTTCTCATTGCCTGATCTAAATGCAAGAGAGCGAGCACGCACTCCTCATGAGCAAACTGCTCCAGTTGTTTCTGGTTTAAAGGGTGTCTTTTCCAGACGGCATGTTTCAGCTCCTTTCAAAGATGCTCAATAGGATTGAGGTCAGGGCTCATAGAAGGCCACTTTAGAATAGTCCAATGTTTTCCTCCTAACCATTCTTGGGTGTTTTTAGCTGTGTGTTTTGGGTCATTGTCCTGTTGCAAGACCCATGACCTGCGACTGAGACCAAGCTGTCTGACACTGGCCAGCACATTTCTCTCTAGAATCCCTTGATAGTCTTCAGATTTCATTGTACCCTGCACAGATTCAAGACACCCTGTGCCAGATGCAGCAAAACAGCCCCAGAACATAACAGAGCCTCCTCCATGTTTGACAGTAGGGACAGTGTTCTTTTCTTGATATGCTTCATTTTTCCGTCTGTGAACATAGAGCTGATGTGCCTTGGCAAAAAGTTCCATTTTTGTCTCATCTGTCCATAGGACATTCTCCCAGAAGCTTTGTGGCTTGTCAACACGTAGTTTAGCATATTCCAGTCTAGCTTTTTTATGATTTGTTTTCAACAATGGTGTCCTCCTTGGTCGTCTCCCATGTAGTCCACTTTGGCTCAAACAACGACGGATGGTGCGATCTGACACTGATGTTCCTTGAGCATGGAGTTCACCTTGGATCTCTTTAGAAGTCTTTCTGGGCTCTTTTGTTACCATTCGGATTATCCGTCTCTTTGATTTGTCATCAATTTTCCTCCTGCCACGTCCAGGAGGTTGGCTACAGTCCCATGGATCTTAAATTTCTGAATAATATGTGCAACTGTAGTCACAGGAACATCTAGCTGCTTGGAGATGGTCTTATAGCCTTTTACCTTTTATAGCTTGTTATAATTTTCTTTCTATTCTCCTGCGACAACTCTTTCCTTCGCTTCCTCTGGTCCATGTTGAGTGTGGTACACACCATGTCACCAGACAACACAGTGACTACCTGAAGCCCTATAAATAGAACCACTGACTGATTACAAGATTGTACACACCTGTGATGCTAATTAGTGCACACACCTTGAATTAACATGTCCATTTGGTCACATTATTTACAGTCTTTTCTAGGGGTACCATCAATTTTGTCTAGACCTGTTCCATGAGTTTATTTTTTAAAATAATTTCGTTGAAGCATGGTTGAAAAAGCAATGTCTGACTTTCATTTGTTAACATTCATAGAATTTTAATTTATTATTACTTTTGTCAGAATAAAGTTTTTTCTGTGACCATTGTGAGTTTTTCTTTCATTGACCGAAGGGTACCAACATTTTTGTCCACGTGTGTATGTCATTATTATCAGAATATTATGTGTGATATTAAATTTATAAATACATATATAACTCTAGTATGAAATGTTTTTTTACAGAGTTGTAACAATAAAAAGGAACAAAAGGCTTCAATGGGGCAAAATAAGTCTTAGTAAACTATTTGGGGGAGGGGGGGGAGAAGTCCGCATGTCCTCCACGTGGTTAGGGTTAAGGTTACCGTGCGCAAGTCCGGTGAGTTGATGATCTTAGAATGGTAGTAGTCAGTTTTTGCAGCGATGCTCGCGTAGAACATCAGATAACCAGGGGGCAGACGAGGATGTACGGGCTGGTCTAGATGTAAGAGGGCATAAGTTGTCCAAGCAGGATGTAAGCTGTTGGTGTTCAAAAGAGAAAGCTCCTCAGATGGGGGAGCACAGAAGAGACGGCAGAGGAAAAGCCGGAGGGAGTGACTGTAGCGTGACCAGCGTTAAAACAATTGCAGTGTCTGGAGAAGTTAGGTCGAGAGTTACAAAGAAAGGATCAGACCTGTGGCATGACCTGAGTGTGCTGAGTGGAGCAATACTCAAGGTGGATGTTGAAGTCTCCTAATGCCACCAGAGGAGTACCATCCTCAAGGAAGGATGAAAGAAAGCGTGTCCAACTCCTCCAAGAAATGTTTAAGCTGACCTGTGGGGCGATAGATAACTACAAAATGACTTTTAACAGTGTGGTGATGGTAACAGCATGGAACTCGAAGGAGCTGTTGTCACACAAGGGTACTAACTGTTTGAACTTCCACTCATTAGGGATGAGTAGGCCGGGCCCTCCACCTCTTCCTCTGACGCGATGACTGTGGGAGAAAGTGTGATTATGGGAGAGGGCAGTGGGAGTGGTAGAGTCCTCTGGTTTTTTGTAAGTGCGTCAACAGAAAAACCAGAATGTTGAACAAAAGCTGTAATGAAATCAGCTTTGTTCACAGCAGTCTGGCAGTTCCACAAGCCTATTGGGAAAGTAGAAGGGTCAGTTATGAACAGTGATATAACATGCAGATTATTATGTTTGCATCGCCTTTTGCAGATAACAGATGTTGATTTCCGTGTTGAAATGACAGTAGGGATTTGAAAACACATCAAAGTAGGGCAGAAAAGAAAATATGCAAAAAGAAATTAAAATTAGAAATAATAAATTACAAGTGCAAACTATTAGTACAAACAAGTGCAATACTCTGGTACAGGTGCCCTGTCGGTGTGTCCCTGCTCTGTGGAGTCGCGTGCAGGTAGAGTTGATGGTCTTAACTCTCTTCGGTCTTCACGCGATGAGGGCTGCCACGACCGCTGCCGCGGTGGTTCACACTTAAATACCCGTCTGATTCAAGTAATTAAAATCAGCAGGTCACGCTTCCAGATGGACCGCAAACAACTCAAACGTAACCAGCTCGAGAGCAAGTGAGAGTAGACGCCGCTGCACAGTGTGACAGAGTCGTAGTAAACACAGAGTGGTTTCTTAGCAATAACACGGCACTAAGCTCAAAAAGACAAGATACACATACATACACTTACACAGTTCTGTAGGCTTCTGCTCCTAAGTTGGAGGGAGCGTGAGGTTGACAGGCGGATTGGTGCAGCTTCTGCAGTGATGCAGTCACTGTACCGGTCAGTCGTGGTGAAGAAGTAGCTGAGTTGCAAGGCGAAGCTCTCGATTTACCGGTTGATCTACATTCCTACTCTCTCCTATGGTGACGAGCTTTGGGTTATGCCCAAAAGAACAAGATCCCGGATACAGGAGGCCAAAATGAGTTTCCTCTAGGAACACACTATAAGTACTTCCTCCGGAGGGTGGCTGGGCGCTCCCGTAGAGATAGGGCGAGGAGCATGGTCACTCGGGAGGAGCTTAGATTAGAGCCACTGCTCCTCCACTTTGAGAGGAACAGCTGAGTTGGCTCGAACATCTGGAAGCCTTCCCGGGAGGTGTTTTTAAAAAAATGACCCACCGGGAGGTGACCATGTCTCTCGGCTAGCCTGGGAACGAAGTGTCTGGGAAAAGGGAAGTCTGGACGTCTCTGCTTAGACTGCAATCTCTGTGACTGAGACTGTGACTCCTCCAGTGAGCGCTATCCCTCAAGACAGTCCCACCAATTCATAAAGGATTTTGATAGAGGACTTACCTAGGCTTATGTAAGACGGTCGAATCTCCCTGTTATTCTGATGTCTAGTGGACGATTTAGACGGCCTGCCTGTTAGTGAGTCTGATTCTTAAAATCAGACCTCTGTGCTGATGGGAGAGGCTGGTGGGAGTTTAAAGAACGACCTGGAGATTGAATATGTCTTTATCGTAGTTTTGTACTAGGAATTTAGTGGTTAAATAAGGCTTACAGAATAAATATTGACAAGCAAAATATCTCCAGTTTGGAATTAGAATCCTGGGGGAGATTCTTAGGGATAGCGGTGAGAGAAGGAGTAGACTGTTCCCTTTGGGCTGAGCCCGCTGAGAACTAAAGTGTTTAGTAAAGTAAAAGTGGTTTAAAACACAAAACCTTTGATAATACAGACACAACACAAAACCTTAACTCGAGTACTAGACTTGATGTGGTTTGAGAGTTAGAGAGAGTGAGACAGATTTTTAGAAGAAGAAGTAGCTAATCTCCATGTTATACCCAGATAGCGGTGAGGGAAGGAGTAGACTGTTCCCTTTGGGCTGAGCCCGGGGGGAACAAAAGTGTATAGCATGGTAAAAGTGGTTTATGCTGTTCATACTTTGATACAGGATTGCCCTTGAATCAAAGAGATCAGCAAGACCCGTTTGCTTGGGTTTTCAAGCCTCCTTTTATATCTTCTGGACAGGGTGTAGTCGTGACGTCAACACACATGCGCTCTGACAAAAATTATTACACCCTGTGAACTCTGTGAGTGGCACTGACGTCTGTGAACTTTGTATGCCCTGTCTCTTTGTGAACTTTGTGTGTACTCATCATACTTAAGTCTGTGTGTGTCACTGTATGTCATGACACAAAATTTGACCTATATTTTAGCTTCCTGATTCTAGGCCTATTTAGATTTAAACTTGGTTCTCGTTTACACTTAACACATTTTGTTCTATCACAATTCCAAAACATTACTGAAATATATTAACTTTAACATTACTCTTAAGCATTTTACTGCTTATTCTTCATTATTTTATTTTTTCTAACCCTAACCCTTTTTAACACAGTGTCCTTGTGGATTTGTGTCTCCCTTGGTCCTTGAAGTTCCACCTAATCTCCCACATTCACTACAACTGAATTTGACAGAAAGGATAAGGCTCAGGCCAGGTCTATTTATTAACATCATCCTGAAATTCTGCATATTATGCCTTTAATGCTCCTTTATAAATGTGTGAAAACATTTTATATACAAGTAAATGTAAATGTTAGGGCGGCAGTAGCTCAGTGGGTAGAGCGGTTGTCCTTTAACCGGAAGGTAGGCGGTTCGATTCCCGCTCTCCCCACAGTTCATACTGTCGTTGTGTCCTTGGGCAAGACACTTAACCCACCTTGCCTCCAGTGGCTGTAACACTGGTAATTACATTAGAACAATGTAAATTGCTTTGGATAAAAGCGTCAGCTAAATGAGTAAATGTAAATGTAAATGTAAGACCACCAACTCAAACCAAAACCAGACATCCCAAGTCTCCCGGAAGTTGCGGGAGTCTCCCGCATATTGATAGCGGCTCCCTGATGCCCGCAAATTAGTTAAAATCTCGAATCTAGAGCGAGCGAGCAAGAGCGCACATGCGAGAGTGTTTCAAATCGTGTAGCGCGCGCACGGCAGAGAGGGAGAGGGAGTGAGAGACCTTGCGTGTGTGTGCGTGTGTGCAAAGCGCTTGTAAGACAGAGAGCATCCTGATTGGCCTGTTTCCGCAAATCAACCAATCAATTGTCAGTGTGGGCGGGCTTTTATCTCTTCTCCCAAACCAAATTAATCAGTTATGTCTATCTAGAAACAGGAGCACCATGGCACCATGGCAGAGGGAGAGTGCCACAAAAAAAAAAGTATAAGACACATTTTACGGCAGACTATCGAAAGTGTACCCCTGTGTCAAACATAATGACGTATAAATATTTGTAACAGCATTGCTCATGGCGGGTTCTTATTTTGAACTTTCAAAATAAGATTTTGAAAGTTCAAGTTCAATCCAAACTGAATGACTTCCTGTCAGTTAGGAGGTGAATTCATTCACTATGATCCTCACAAGAGCGTTGGTCGTCTTGTGCACTATCATTGACTTAGTATTAGTGTGCTTCATTCAATTTAAAAGTGCCAATAGTTTCCTTGCCAACGATGCACTTGTCATTCACCAAGTTTAGGTCTACTTTGTGTATTAAGTAGTGTGCGCTTTGTGCACATTTACAATTTCAAAAATGCGTTACCGACAGCAACTGAGAGTTTGTGCAGATGGGGAACACAGTGCTGGTGCAGGCCATGGTGCATGATCCATATCTAAAACTTGCATAAATTTATCAAAACTTAAAAATGTTAACATGAAATCTTTGAGATAACAACAAACCAACGTCTTGTTGCTGTGAAAAGGAGAAGAGAGGCTATAAAATCTGATTCAGTAATTTATTTCCAAAGAGTACATCTGCCCACTGCTGCAATTTTGAATTTCCTGCTAAAATGTGCTTATTATCCACATATTATCAATTGTAACTTTGATTGGCTTTGTTTATGTTAGCCACACCTGTCAAACGTTACGGCTTAGTTTGATTGACATTCCATTTAACAATAGGTACACCCTCTGACCACTGTAGAACTTATCATAACCAATAAGAGACTGCACAGACTGGAAGCGCCACCTTTGTGGATCTCTGTCCAATGAAGTAAAGCTAATTATAATTGACATTTTGAATTACCAATTAGACCCTGAAACTCCACATGTGCTCAAAAAGGAGAGATTTTCTACCAAAAACATGGTAGATACACAAGACAGTGAAGGATCGGCAAGGGAGATTGGACATTCAGTGATTTTTGATGAGAAAATAATGAATATGCTCCGTATTCGCATGTCTATACTTGATATATTAGACATTTGTAAGTAATTTATGAACATAATAATCGCCAAAAGATGCACTAGAAAGAGACCACGCCCATACCTGTACTAGAAACAGTTCAAGAACAACCCTTCTTGTTGTAAATCTATGTTTCTGACTCTGTTCTGTCGACTTTAGATCAATGTAAATTCTAATTCTGATCTGTTTCTAACTGTGTTGAAACTCTTTCTGCTGCTGTCTCTGTCTCTGGTGAGTCTTGCATACAGTATTTGCTATATATGACTTTTGACCTCTGACACCTGACCTCTTACCACCAATGGCAGACCTAAGACCACTGACATATGGCTGCACAATATCAGAATGTTTTATATTGTGATATTATTGTTTTTTGTTCCTCTCGTTCCTGTGGTTCCTGTGGAACTATTTGACCGATTATTGTGAAGTGTAAATGTCTGTTAGATAAAAGACCATGACTTTATATACTATATACAATATTACAATAATCATACGTTTGCAATCTATTGTACAGCCCAAGTGACAGGCCCTGGTCAAACCTGATATTGATCTGATATTGATCCAATACAGATCTAAAGATCTAAAAGCCAATGACAACCACCCCCTAAAGATATATGGTGCATAGAAGTGAGGTCTTTGCTGTGAACTAGATGTATTGATGATAGACCTGTTTCCAGAAACATATTTGTGTCTGGAAACTGACAAATTTAATCCCTGTTACATAGTGATGTCACTATGTCACACAGCATTTTAAACTTCTGTTTGTACCGTTTTACTCTCTTCATTGAAATCCCGTTATACTTTATTGGAAATTAACCCATTTCTGGAAACAAAATAACATCCATCCAACAGAACCAGACTGGTCCTGGTCAATATTCAGGTCCGTGTACTGACCCTGGTCCTGGTCTTGATGGATGGTCTGTTTCTGATTAATTTTTCTTTATTCAAAACCAAATCAGAAAAAAAATAGCATTGGGACATTTTTACAACAGAACCAAGTCAGAAATGAGCTAGACCTGGTTTTGGACTTACACTGTGTGCACAATTATTAGGCAAGTTGTATTTTTGAGGATTCATTTTGTTAATGTACAACTACAGTGCTCTTGGTCAATTCAAAATGTTAACAAACCTTCAAACTTGAACATTTAAGTAGTAAAAGTGACGTTTTGGCTTTCTTAAGATAATATCTACATGTACACCATTATTAGGCAACTATTAGTGTCAGAATTATTATGCAACTAAATGAAAAACAAAGATTTTCCCATCGCACTTGTTTATTTTCACCTGTTAAAGTGAGAAATATAAACAAACTCAAAAATAATGAATAAACAAATAAACATTTCTGGAAAAAAAAAACTCAGTGACCAATATAGCCACCCTTCTTTTCAATAACAGTCCTTCCATTCACGGAGTTAGTCAGTTTCTTGATCAGGTCAGAATCAACTTTTTGTGCAGCCACAACCACAGCCTCCCAGACACTGTTCAGAGGTGTACTGTTTACCTTCACTGGAAATGTCCTGCTGAAGAAGGGCCCAAAAGTTCTCAATAGGGTTTAAGTCAGGTGAAGAAGGGGTCATGTCATTAATTTATCATCTTTAAGGCTTTTACTGGCCCGCCACGCAGTGGTAATAAAACCTGCCCATACCAGCACCACACCTCCACCTGCTGGTGTCTGAGTCAAAGTGGAGCTCTGTGTCTGTTACTGATCCAACCACAGGCCCATCCATCTGGTCCGTCAAGACTCACTCTCATCTCATCAGTCACAAAACCTTTGAAAAATCTTGTCTTCAGATATTTTTTGACCCATTCTTGACATTTCAACTTATGTGTCGGTCGAAGTGGTCGGGTTTCAGCCTTTCTTACCTTGGCCATGTCTCTGAGATCTGAACACCTCGTACTTCTTGACACTCCAGGGAGGTTGCAGTTGTGGAATATGGCAGCACTGGAGGAGAATGGGTTCCTGATAGCTTCACGTTCAGGAGCCTTTGCAAATCTTTGCGATCACGTCCCAACATCTTATATCTGCCTAATACACACGTGGACAAAAATGTTGGTACCCTTCAGTCAATGAAAGAAAAACTCACAATGGTCACAAAAAAAATTTATTCTGACAAAAGTAATAATAAATAAAAATTCTACGAATGTTAACCAATGAAAGTCAGACATTGCTTTTCAACCATGCTTCAACGGAATTATTTAAAAAAATAAATTCATGGAACAGGTCTAGACAAATTTGATAGTACCCCTAGAAAAGACTGTAAATAATGTGACCAAATGGACATGTTAATTCAAGGTGTGTGCACTAATTAGCATCACAGGTGTGTACAATCTTGTAATCAGTCAGTGGGCCTATTTATAGGGCTTCAGGTAGTCACTGTGACATGGTGTGTACCACCAAATTGATGACAAATCAAAGAGACGGATAATCCGAATGGTAACAAAAGAGCCCAGAAAGACTTCTAAAGAGATCCAAGGTGAACTCCATGCTCAAGGAACATCAGTGTCAGATCGCACCATCCGTCGTTGTTTGAGCCAAAGTGTACTACATGGGAGACGACCAAGGAGGACACCATTGTTGAAAACAAATCATAAAAAAGCTGGACTGGAATATGCCAAACTACATGTTGACAAGCCACAAAGCTTCTGGGAGAAGATGGACAGATGAGACAAAAATGGAACTTTTTGCCAAGGCACATCAGCTCTATGTTCACAGACGGAAAAATGAAGCATATCAAGAAAAGAACACTGTCCCTACTGTCAAACATGGAGGAGGCTCTGTTATGTTCTGGGGCTGCTTTGCTGCATCTGGCGCAGGGTGTCTTGAATCTGTGCAGGGTACAATGAAACCTGAAGACTATCAAGGGATTCTAGAGAGAAATGTGCTGGCCAGTGTTAGACAGCTTGGTCTCAGTCGCAGGTCATGGGTCTTGCAACAGGACAATGACCCAAAACACAGCTAAAAACACCCAAGAATGGTTAAGAGGAAAACATTGGACTATTCTAAAGTGGCCTTCTATGAGCCCTGACCTCAATCCTATTGAGCATCTTTAGAAGGAGCTGAAACATGCCATCTGGAAAAGACACCCTTTAAACCGGAAACAACTGGAGCAGTTTGCTCATGAGGAGTGGGCCAAAATACCTGCTGAGAGGTGCAGAAGTCTCATTGACAGTTACAGGAATCGTCTGATTGCAGTGATAGCCTCAAAAGGTTGTGCAACAAAATATTAAGTTAGGGGTACCATCAATTTTTTCTAGGCCTGTTCCATGAGTTTATTTTTTTTTAAATAATTCCATTGAAGCACGGTTGAAAAGCAATGTCTGACTTTCATTAGTTAACATTCATAGAATTTTTATTTATTATTACTTTTGTCAGGATAAAGTTTTTTCTGTGACCATTGTGAGTTTTTCTTTTATTGACCGAAGGGTACCAACATTTTTGTCCACGTGTGTAATTATGCACACCTTGATATAGGGTGTTGATCTCCTTAGGCCACACCCTCCCTCATTACACAAATACACATCACCTGATATGCATAAAATCCAATAAACTTTATACAGCTTGGAGTTGGAAATTATGTATAAAATGATGATATGGTCAGAATAATCACTTGCCTAATAATTGTGCACACGGTGTAGTTCTGTAAAACATAAGTAAAACATATAACATATTTTTTTTCAGATTTGGTGTGAAACAGAACATCTCCAACCGGTCTCCTCTTTGTCTCCTCTGCCCCACCTGTGTGGCCCCTCGGCCCTTACCCAGTCCCCTGTGTGTTCCTTGTCACTGGTTTTAGTTCTGGTGTAGTCCCTCTCATGGAATCATGTGATGTCATGGTGGTGTTTAGGATAAAAAGGGCGGTGTTAGTGTGGTTTTAGTCTCATTCTGGTATTGTTTCCCTCTAACTGTCTCTTAACGTCTCTGTGGTTCAGATGAAAAAGGGCCCCCCGGTACCACCTCCTCCCAAAGTGTCTCCACCAAAAGAAGAACCCATCATTGACCTGTTCGGAGGAGAGTTCCTGCCTGCGCCATCGCCCTCACAGGTATCGCCCTCTCAGGTTCAGCCCTCTCAGGTACTGCTCTCACACATACTTCCCTCTCAGCTACAGCCCTCTCAGCTACTGCCCTCTCAGCTACTGCCCTCTCAGCTACTGCCCTCTCGGGTACTGCCCTCTCATGTACTGCCCTTGTGGGGCCCAACACAGATAAATCAAGTAAAGGACAAGTCTAAAATTGTCTGTAAAAGCTGTCCTCAATCAAAACAGTCTCAAAATCCCATCATGCGGGCTCCTTGGTGGTTCACCTGGTAGAGTGCACACAATACAAAGTTAAATTCTTGCTTGAATCATTTGTTCAATGTCATTCCCCTCTCTCTTACCCAGTTTCTGTCTATCTGTTTATTGGTCTGTCTGATCCACAGCCAAATGAAAGACCTGGAGAGTCCCTGTTGGACCTGGACTTCGATGCCTTTCAGGTGGACGAGAATGTGGCTCCTATTCCTCAGGTCTGGACACATAAACTGACATGTTTTCTGGTTTGCACATATTTTTTAATAAATTAAACTGTATTTAAATCTACTGCACTAACTATGTCCTGTCCCTTGTTCATCTCTCTCTGCCCTCTCTGGCTCTTCATCTGGCGTCCTCTGCTTGTCTTTGGTTGATATGGTCTCTGCTCATCCTGCTGCAGACCACAGTGCCCTGGGACATGTGGGCGGTGAGTCCCTTTACCACAGTTTAGTCTGTTAAAGTAACATTTTAATGTTCAGTAACATTTTTTGATTTAACAGCTGTCAATTCAATATTTGTTTCTGACAGACTTTTGTCTGATAATAGATAACAAAAATACTCTTTAAGTTTTTTTACAACTTGCCCTTAGCCCTACCTCTTGGCCCTCCAAGGGAAGGGGTAAGGGGTAGAATTGGGATTGGGGTTAGTACTTGCTCAAAAGTTTATATAAAGTCCTTTCATCCAGTGTTTCCTCAGTGAAGCATCTCATTGCTTATTGAGTCTCTGTGATGGACTTTTCTGACATTTCCAGCGATAAATCCAGTGGGGATCAAAGGTTTGGGCACCCCAGGTAAAAAAAAATTATTAATGTGCATAAAGACGCCAAGAAAAGATGCAAAAATCTCCAAAAGGCATCAAATGACAGATTAGACATTCTTATAATAAGTAAAAAAAAAGTTAGATTTTTTTTCCATCATTTACACTTTCAAAATAACAGAAAAATGGTGTCTGCAAAAGTTTGTGCACCCTGCAGAGTTAATACCTTGTACTGCCCCCTTTGGCAAGTATCACAGCTTGTAAACGCTTTTTGTAATGAGCCAAGAGTCTTTCAATTCTTGTTTGATGTATCTTTGCCCATTCTTCCTTACAAAAGTCTTCCAGTTCTTTGAGATTTCTGGGCTGTCTGTCATGCACTGCTCTTTTAAGGTCTATCCATAGATTTTCAATTATGTTGAGGTCAGGAGATTGTGAAGGCCATGGCAAAACCTTTAGTTTATGCCTCTTGATGTAATCCACCGTGGATTTTGAGGTGTGTTTAGGATCATTATCCATTTGTAGAAGCCATCCTCTCTTTAACTTCAGCTTTTTCACAGATGGCATCAAGTTAGCATCCATTTTTCCTTCTACTCGTGAAATGTTCCCTGTGCCACTGGCTGTAATACAACCCCAAAACATGATCGATCCACCCCCATGCTTAACAGTTGGACAGAGGTTCTTTTCATTAAATTCTGTGCCCTTTCTTCTCCAAACATACCTTTGCTCATTCCGGCCAAAAAGTTCTATTTTAACCTCATCGGTCCACAGAGCTTGTTTCCAAAATGCATCAGGCTTGTCTATATGTTCATTTGCAAACTTCAAACGCTGATTTTTGTGTTGAGGAAGTAGAAGAGGTTTTCTTCTGATGACTCTTCCATGAAGTCCATATTTGTACAAGTATCTCTTTATAGTGGAATAGTGTACCACAACTCCAGTGTCTGCCAGATCTTTCTGGAGGGATCGTGCAGTCAAACGTGGGTTTAGACTTACTTTTCTCACAATCCTGCGAGCCGTTCTGTCTGATATTTTTCTTGGTCTTCCAGATCTTGCTTTAACTTCCATTGTTCCTGATGACTGCCATTTCTTAATTACATTCCGAACAGAGGATATTGGCATCTGAAAATGCTTTGCTATCTTTTTATAGCCTTCTCCTGCTTTGTGAGCGTCAACTATTTTCAGTTTCAGTTTTCTAGACAACTGCTTAGAAGAACCCATGGTGCTGATTGTTGGGGCAAGGTCAGATGAGTCTGGGCATTTAAAACCTTTGAGATTGACATCACCTGGTCTATCCAGACGATGATTGAGAACAATCCATGACACTGTCAGGTCCTAGCTTGTCAAAGGGGGCAGTACAAGGTATTAACTCTGCAGGGTGCCCAAACTTTTGCAGACACCATTTTTTTGTTTTCTGTTATTTTGAAAGTGTAAATGATGGAAATAAAATCTAACTTTTTTTTACTTTTTATAAGGATGTCTAATCTGTCATTTGATGCCTTTTGGAGATTTTTCCATCTTTTCTTGGCGTCTTTATGCACATTAATAAAAGATTTTTACCTGGGGTGCCCAAACTTTCGATCCCCACTGTACAGTTATGAATTATTGCCGTGTCTGAAACTGGCTTTTCCAGTCTCAAAACACCAAAGGCAGAAACAAGTGTTTCGATGCCAAATAGAGTTTTTATTGTCATGACAATAACTGACCCGAGCAATACAAGAATGTTACCTTAACATCAGCCTGAAACATAATCATGGAGAAAAAAATGTCCTGCTCCTTCCAGGCTTTTAAGCTCTGACTGTATAATTCTATAATATGCAGCTTTTTACTTCAGTCCAGGATAACAACAATCATGGTTAAAATATTAACATAAATAAATCTTATTCCCCAAAGGGAATGTGTGACTAATATTTCACACACTCTGCTCTGGTGACTATAAGTATAAGTAAGAGACAAATGCCTATGACATTCAGATTAAAAATTACATTAAAATGCATATTTTAATGACACATCTAAACTCTTTAACAGCTTTGTCAGTTTGTGACTTCTGTTGCTTGTTAATTATGCAAATTAGCCGTGCAGCAATATGTGCATTTACACAGGCCTAAAGAAGCTTGTGCCACTGCACTGTCTTAACTCTCAATCGCTTTCTCGGATCAAGTCGGACCCAAAAAGGCGTTTGTGCACATTCATGACCTGAACACAAAGATATGTAAATAAAAGGGTTATCTTTAGAAATGGCTCTCCAGCGCCCCCTACAAACTTATAATGGGACCCAAGAATTTAGTTTGTCATAGAGACATGAAATTTGGTACACACATCTCTTATGTCATGACGAGCATAAAAGCCAATGACAACCACCCCCTATCTATAAATGTGTTGCCATAGCAACGCCCCAAATATGTGAAAAAAATGAATGGGAAGTGAAAATTGTAGTTTGTCGTAGGCAAATGAAACTTGGTACACACATCCAGCATGAGCTTCTGAACAAAAAAGCCAATGGGGACCACACCCAATGACACACAGGAAGGCAGCCATTTTGAATTGAAGATGTGAACCGACTTAAAATACACCTCTTTTAAAAACAACAGAAAATAGCTGCTTCATTCCACAGACACCAAACTTGGGCAAAATGCAATCCCCTGAGTACATGTGGCAGTGGCTCAGTGGTAGAGCGGTCGTCCTTAAACCAGAAGGTAGGCGGTTCGATTCCCGCGCTCCACAGAATTCATACTGTCGTTGTGTCCTTGAGCAACCCACCTTGCCTCCAGTGGTGTTCCAGCTGTAACACTGGTGAATGGAACCTTAATGTAAGTCGCTTTAAAATGAAAGCGTCATCTGTAAATGTAACACTGGTGAATGTAAGTCGCTTTGGATAAAAGCGTCTGCTAAATGACTAAATTTAAATGTAAATGTATGTGTCCCCACGGTCTCAAGGGAGGCGAGGGCCTTTATCGCCGCTTGCGGTTTTAATTATTATTATTATTTATTATTATTAAATTTATATAGCACTTTTCAGGGTCCACAAAGACGCTTTACATAACAATTAATCATTTCACTCCACAGTCACAGACTGGTGGTGGTAAGCTACATCTGTAGCCACAGCTGCCCTGGGGCATCATTCGGCGCCTACGGACTCTCCGACCATCACCAAATACATTCACTAAACATTCTTATACATTCATACACCAGTGCCACAGACACTGGAGCCAAGGTGGGTTAAGTATAATAATAATAATAATGGATTAGATTTATATTGGGCTTTTCTTCCAAGAGACCATGGGACTCAAAGCGCTTACAGTCCGTACATTATTCATTCACTCCACAGTCACACACTGGTGGTGGTAACCTACAACTGTGGCCAGAGCTGCCCTGGGGCAGACTGACAAAGACGTGGCAGCCATTCCCGGCGCCTACGGCCTCTCCGACCAACACCAAGTACATTCACTAAACATTCTTATACATTCATACGAGGCAAGGTGGGTTAAGTGTCTTGCCCAAGGACACAGTGACAGTATGAACTGTGGGGAGAACGGGAATCGAACCCCCTACCTTCTGGTTGTATAAGCTACCAATCAATCAATACAAGACCTGGTTTGGGTTTTTGACACAAATGTGTCTTCAACAGAGACATGAACGGGACACAGCTCACTCCTTTCCCTCAGCTCTAGTGAGGCATGACAGAACAGAGGCTATGTAAAGGAACATGGAATAGCAGCTGTTTGTCGTTTGTTTTTGATTTGTTTAAGGATGTTTAAACAAAGACATTTAGACCATATCTGTCTGTGATTGGCCCTCTCTCTGTTCACGGTGAGCTGGCTGGAGTGCAGCAGCAGAACGGTGCGCTACTCATTAGCACAGCACTTATGTCAGGTATTTAACTTAAGTATTGATACCTAAAAAACGTGATATCGTATTTATTTAAGCACCAAGGTATCGCGATACCTTTGAAGTATTGATACACCATGCAACACTACTTCTGGTGGAGACTGACCATTCCCTTACTTGACCTACATTCTTGACCTTTGTCCCAGTTTAAGATGTCTCCAGTGTCTGGTACCTATGTCTTTATTTTATGTGTTAAACTAATTATGTTCAAATCCATGTACCCTATAATAAACCCATTGATAAACTGTTAACTGTATTGGTATCATACCACACTAAATTATAATAAGCCATTAAAAAGCATAAACTCATAAGGGACATAATGTGAATGCATACATTTTTAGTGACTGAATAAGTACATAGAAATAAAACACATAACAAATATGACACTACATTATGGGCTTTAGCGGTGTCTCACATTTTTCAGACTGCATGATTCTGCTGAGGTTCTGGTAGGTGCTGGTGTGTTTGTAGATGTGGTTCTGAAGCTGTTCTGTGGTTCTCTCTGGTTCAGGGTGATTCTCAGCCGGACCAAGTGAGTATGGCCAAAATCACATCTAAACTTATTTTTTCATTCATTTATACATTCATACATCTTAGAACAACTGTTTCCACAAAGAACCACACTCAGACCCCAGTCCAGAACCCAACACAGTTCAGGTCTGGGATCAGTCGTGATTTAGGTCCGGCCTTTGTGGAACCAAATCCCTTTCCATTGTGTGTCTCAGCGTCAACTGTAGACCTATCAGGAGTAGAGAGAGGCAGAGCTGTGTTGAGATTTGCTCATTTAAATTCCCTAAAGTTTAATTTTTGTTATTTTTTTATGAAAACCACAACAAAGTCCAAATCTATTTCTGGTTAAGGTTTAGATCTGAATTAGGTATAGGTAGGGCTGGAAAATATAGCTTAAAAAAATTCAGAGGATTTATGATTTTACTAAATTTTTTGTCTTGCTACTGACCTAAAAATGTAATTCAAATGTATTATTTATTTATTATAATTTTTTTACCTGTACAAAACATTAAGCGCAAAGCAGCAGCAGCAGAGTGCATTACCCTCGGAGGGAAAACAAAGCAGTTTAAGTTGGATACTTTTTAGTTTCAGCCCTGTCTGTTTCTATAGACCATTTCTAATATACACTCACCGGCCACTTTATTAGGTATGCCTGTTAAATTGCTTGATAACACAAATTTCTAATCAGCCAATCACATTGCAGCAACTCAGTGCATTTAGGCATCTAGATGTTGCTGAAGTTCAAACGGAGCATCAGAATGAGGGAAGGAAAGGGGATTTAAGTGACTTTGATCGTGGATTTTGGTGCTAGATGGGCTGGGATGAGTATTTCAAAAACTGCAGATTTTAACGCACAATCATTTCTAGGGTTTACAGAGAATAGTGCAAAAAAGAAAAAATATCCAGTGAGCGGCAGTTGTGTGGATGAAAATGCCTTGTTGATGTCAGAGATTGGAAGAGAATGGCGATACTTGTTAGAGATGATAGAAAGGCAACAGTAACTCAAATAACCACTCTTTACATTACAACCAAGGTAACAACAAGGTATGCTATCTATGAATGCAGAACCTGTTGAACCCTGAAGCAGATGGGCTACAGCAGCAGAAGCCCACACCAGGTGCTGCTCCTGTCAGCTAAGAACAGAAAACAGGCTCATCAAAATTGGACAATAGAAGATTGGAGAAACGTTGCCTGGTTGGATGAGTCTCGATTTCTGCTCCAACTTTCAGATGTAGGGTTAGAATTTGGCATAAAAAACATAAAAGCATCAATCCATCCTGCCTTGTCTCAGCGATTCAGGCTGGTAGTGGGGGTGTAATGGTGTGGGGGATATTATCTTGACACACTTTGGGCCATTTGAGCATCATTTAAACACCACAGTCTACCTGAGTATTGTTGCTGACCATGTCCATCCCTTTATGATCACATGTACCCATCTTCTGATGGCTACTTCCAGCAGGATAATGCACAGTGTCACAAAGCTTAAATCATCTCAGACTTGTTTCTTGAACATGACAATGAGTTCACTTTACTCAAATGGCCTCTACAGTCACCAGAGCTCAGTCCAATAGAGTGGCTTTGGGACAGTCACATCATGGAAGAATCTGCAGCAACTGTGTGATGCTGACATGGCAATATGGACCAGCATCTCTGAGCAATGTTTCCAACATCTTGTTGAATCTATGCCATGAAGAATTATGGCAGTTTTGAAGGCAAAAGGGGTTCAACCCAGTACAAGCAGAAGTGTACCTAATAAAGTAAAAATAAACCTTGCTGCAGACATACTATGTCGTTCTTGTTGATCAGTTTCCTGCCATTTTGCTAAACCAAAACATTTCAAAGGTAATATGATTACTTGCTCTGGTGATATTTAGTGTTTTTAGTGTCCGCAGAGTCACCACAGATATTATATATATACACACGTGGACAGAATTGTTGGTACCCTTCGGTCAATGAAAGAAAAACTCACAATGGTCACAGAAAAAACTTTATTCTGACAAAAGTAATAATAAATAAAAATTCTATGAATGTTAACCAATGAAAGTCAGACATTGCTTTTCAACCATGCTTCAACGGAATTATTTAAAAAAAATAAACTCATGGAACAGGCCTAGACAAAATTGATGGTATCCCTAGAAAAGACTGTAAATAATGTGACCAAATGGACATGTTAATTCAAGGTGTGTGCACTAATTAGCATCACAGGTGTGTACAATCTTGTAATCAGTCAGTGGGCCTATTTATAGGGCTTCAGGTAGTCTCTGTGTTGTCTGGTGACATGGTGTGTACCACACTCAACATGGACCAGAGGAAGAGAAGGAAAGAGTTGTCGCAGGAGAATAGAAAGAAAATTATAGACAAGCATGATAGGTAAAGGCTATAAGACCATCTCCAAGCAGCTAGATGTTCCTGTGACTACAGTTGCACATATTATTCAGAAATTTAAGATCCATGGGACTGTAGCCAACCTCCCTGGACGTGGCCGCAGGAGGAAAATTGATGACAAATCAAAGAGACGGATAATCCAAATGGTAACAAAAGAGCCCAGAAAGACTTCTAAAGAGATCCAAGGTGAACTCCATGCTCAAGGAACATCAGTGCCAAAGTGGACTACATGGGAGATGACCAAGGAGGAGTCCATTGTTGAAAACAAAACATAAAAAAGCTAGACTGGAATATGCCAAACTACATGTTGACAAGCCACAAAGCTTCTGGGAGAATGTCCTATGGACAGATGAGACAAAAATGGAACTTTTTGCCAAGGCACATCAGCTCTAGATTCAAGATTCAAGATTCAAGATTTTTATTCGTCACATACAAAATTATATACAGCATATATAACCAGCAGTGAAATGTGAGTCAGGTCCGCTCCATGGACAGTGCAATTATTTAGGAAAACACACAGATGAAAATATACATAAATGTAGCTATGTAAGAATGAGATAAAAGTAAACAATAAAAAATATAAGAATAAAATCTAAAAAATATAAAAAGTGTGTAATGTGGGAATAAATCTAGATCGCAAAATAATGTACATGAATGTAAACTGTAGACTTAAAATATTAAAAAATGTACAGGGATGTACAGTGTGCATATATGCATTTAGCTGTGGTCTTAAATATTAAGAATCACATGAAGGTGCAGGAAGCAAATGTGCAAAACAGTTTGTAGCAAAACAGAGTGACACTGTCAGTGTGAGGTGGCTGGTTTAGAGTTCTATGTTCACAGACGGAAAAATGAATGGAGGAATGAATCTGTGCAGGGTACAATGAAATCTGAAGACTATCAAGGGATTCTAGAGAGAAATGTGCTGGCCAGTGTCAGACAGCTTGGTCTCAGTTGCAGGTCATGGGTCTTGCAACAGGACAATGACCCAAAACACAGCTAAAAACACCCAAAAATGGTTAAGAGGAAAACATTGGACTATTCTAAAGTGGCCTTCTATGAGCCCTGATCTCAATCCTATTGAGCATCTTTAGAAGGAGCTGAAACATGCCGTCTGGAAAAGACACCGGAAACAACTGGAGCAGTTTGCTCATGAGGAGTGGGACAAAATACCTGCTGAGAGGTGCAGAAGTCTCATTGACAGCTACAGGAATCGTCTGATTGCAGTGATAGCCTCAAAAGGTTGTGCAACAAAATATTAAGTTAGAGGTACCAACAATTTTGTCCAGGCCTGTTCCATGAGTTTATTTTTTTAAATAATTCCGTTGAAGCATGGTTAAAAAGCAATGTCTGACTTTCATTGGTTAACATTCATAGAATTTTTATTTATTATTACTTTTGTCAGAATAAAGTTTTTTCTGTGACCATTGTGAGTTTTTCTTTCATTGACCGAAGGGTACCAACAATTTTGTCCACGTGTGTATATATATATACAGTGCCTTGCGAAAGTATTCAGTTTCATATCTTTATGTTTGAAGTCTGAAATGTAGCAAAAGGTCGCAAAGTTCAAGGGGGCCGAATACTTTGGCACTGTGTATATACAGTGTTGGGAAAGTTCACTTTCTACAAGAACTAGTTCAAAGTTCAGTTCACAAATTTTAAAATGAACTAGTTCAGTTCATAGTTCAAACTTCAAAATTTTGAACTAAGTTCACAGTTCCAAAAATGAACTAGTTCATAGTTCTTTTTTTCCATATGTTGCTGCGAGCTATTATTTTTCAAAATTATTGCCACAGCCCATATACAGTAGAATCACAGACAGCAATTATTTTATCAGTTTTAACAATGAAGCTATTCGTCAGATTTAATTTTCATATCCAATTTTCAATCCTTATCCAACCAGGGTTTACATTAGCATTGAGGGGACATTGTTGCTTTAATGCTTTGTTGCTGTCCATTCACTCCACACTAGTAGCAGCTGCAGCTTTCAACCCTACAGTACATTCTCAAGAACATGAGGACAAACGTGCTGCTTGAATGGTCTTTTTTAATGAGGAATTATTCAAAGAAAAACAGGACAGTAATCATTAAGGTGAAAACGTTTTTAAATTTTAATAATTTTCCATTGTCCACATGCTAAAACAGAATATTGGAATCCTGGAAAAATAGGCAGGTTCAACAAACAAGTTACATGAATGAATTTAACTGATCATACGCCTTACTACATGCTGCTGTCGCCTCCGTGCTTTTTTTTTTTTTTTTTTTTGATGACGCGTCACGCATGCGGCGGACGGCGGCGCGACACAGGTGGCTGGTGTTGCCAGGTTTGGTGTTTATCTGCTACATATTAAGACCCGTTTGCGGCTGGTTTGCGGTGTGTTTTAGCCGGGTTTTCAGCTTTTCTCTATAGAAATCTGGCACCCTATTGAACGAAGTTAACCTGAGAGAACGTGCCGTTCACAGACACCAGAATGAACGAGTTCACAGTAACGTTCATCAGGCAGTAATACAGCACGTTCAGTTCACGTTCACCCAAAATATGAACGAGTTCATGAACTATCGTTCAATGAACGCGTTCAGGCACAACACTGTGTATATATATATATATATATATATATATATATATATATATATATTTACTGTATATATGCGCACCCAGTGGTTAGCACTCACAGCGAGAAGGTTGTGAGTTAAAAACCCGGCCGACTCAAATATTCTCGGCTGACTCCGGTCTTTCTGTGAGGATTCTGCATGTCCTCCACATGTTACTGTGGGTTCTCTCCGGGTACTCCGGCTTCCTCCCATCGTCCAAACACATGCATGTGTAGGTTAATTGGCAACTCTAAAAAGTGTCCCTAGTGAATGAATGTGAGTAAGAGGACCCCCTCGAAAATTAGATGATTCATCTCAAGGGATTAATCCTCACAAAAAATGTGAATGAATAAATAAATAAATATACTGGTCCTGTAGATGCTGAGACCAAATCCATGTCTGACTCTGTCTGCAGCAAGAACCGGTCTTCGTCTGTAATTGGGCCGACTTTAGCTCCGGTCCAGGTATAGACCATGGCCCGGACTTTTCAGGTCTTGGGGTTCAGGGCCCAGACCTGGCAGACCGGGGGGTTCAGGGGGAGTCCATGAGAAGAGAGTCCACTCCAGAACTGGTCTTCACCAATGAGTTCGGGGAGCAAGTCCAACAAGTTCAGGTCACGAGGCCTCTGAGTCCTGATGGGTCAGGGTCTGAGTACGAGACGGCAGAGGAAGGACCAGGCTGGACCAGCGCCGATGATGAGCTGCAGGACAGAACTGGACCAGAACCAGGAAACCAGACTGAACCAGAACCAAGGACCAGCGAGACCCATATTTTCAGGTCTCCTGAACCACAAGGTTCAGAAGTCGTAGGTCCACTAGAGACTGAACAAAAGCCACAGGATCAGTGTGAACCAGACCCCGGTCTTGGACCAGACCCTGGTTTTGGGACACAGGCTGAGGCCGTACTTGAGCTTGATTTAGTTCTGGGTTTGGACCTGAAAGTCTATGGATCAGATTTTAAAAGACCAAACCCAGTTTTTGAGTCTGATCTTTTGGAGTCCAGTTTTGGTTCTGCTCCAAGCTTTGATACAGATCCTTTTTCTGAGAGCAAACCCGAGTCTGATCCTGAAGATTTGGACCTGAAAGTCCAGGGATCAGCTGGTGTTGGCCCTGATGGTCCTGATTTAGACCTCCAAATTCCAGACTCAGGATTTGAACAAGAACATGAGTCTGACCCGTTTAAGTCCGGTTTTGGTTCCGCACTAGGCTTTGATGTGGATCCATTTGCAGAGTCCAAAGCCGGATTTGGACCGGACCTGTTCGGGTTTGGGACCACAGGAGGATTTGAGTCCGACCCTTTTGCTGGAGAGGTCGGTCTAGGTCTTCCTGAGTCTGGACTTCACTCTGATGAAGACGAGGTGGCAAATCAAAGACTGGGAACACTTTACCAAGAGCTAGACCAAGACCAGGTTTGTGGGACTAGAACAGAATGGACTAGAGTAGAGTAGATTTAGCTCTAATCCCATGTCCAGTCCTAAGCCTGCTCCAGTCCTGATCCCAATTCTGTCCTGATCCTGTCCCAGCTGCTCCATCTTCATTCTCATTTTCACCAAACATTCTTTCCCCACAGTTAAAGTCCAGTTTAGTATGGTTTTAAAGGGATTAGTGGTATTCCAACTGGTCTGTAGCTATGGGGAGTTAAACCTGTAACTCATGATGCTAACATTAGCCTGTTTTTCTGTTTCAGGGAAGTAATGCCTTCAATGGAGTCTCTCAGGTGAGCTCTGAATAACTGGTTCCTATTTGAGGTGGTCTTGAAGCTGATTGGTTGGTTCTTTGTTTGTTTAGGACAGTGCTGCTCCATCATTTTTTGCTGATTTTGATAAAATGGTAAGTGTTTTTCCTTTTTTTGACTGAAGCTGTTGTCATATTTAGCATTATTTAATTCTTTGCTTTGAGTTATCACTAGATAATTGCAGAAGAGTGTTTGAAATATAGTCATCAGTCTAAACCAGGTCTAAACCAGGAATAAACCAGGACTAAACTAGGTATAACCCAGGACTAAAATGTGAGTGTTTTTTTAAAGAACCAAGCAAATGCAGAACCAGACAAAACCAGTTCTCCCACAATGGAAGGGGAGGAGGCTGAACTAGAGGAGGAGGAGGAGCAGCCGGCAGGTATAGAAGAAGAGCTTAAACTTGAGGGGGAGGAGCCAAAACAAGAAAGGGTTGACCCTGAGCCTGAGGAGCAGCCTATACACAAGGTGGAGAGGCCCAAAGCTGAGGGGAAGGTGCCTAAACCCGAAGATGAGGATTCTAAATCGGAGGGAGAGGTGCCTAAACCCGAAGATGAAGATCCTAAATTGGAGGGGGTGCCTAAATCCAAAGATGAGGATCATAAATTTGTAGAGCAGCCAATGGAAACAAAGCACCCAGAAGAAACAGTGGAAACCAGTCCAGAAGAAGAGAAGCCTCCAGTGAGTCACATGATCATCATCTGCCACTCAACTTCACCCTTCATTTTACCATTATCATCCTCAGTTTGTCGTTTATTTAATTTTGAGTTGTTTTTATGTTGAACCTTTTTTAAACCGGGTTCACATCAGAACGTCCTGAGGTCAGTCCACTTCAGACTCAGGACTTTTAAAGGCCTGCTTTCCCCTGAACACTAACAGTAATCAAAACCAGGTGTGCTCTGGCGCGGGACGGGCTTAAACAAGTTTCAAACTTCATGAGTTTTTCACCCTTTTTTTTGCTTCATATTTATTTGGTCTGGTCTATCTCCAGTCCTGGTCTAATCTAGTCTTGTTCTCAGTCCACAGAACAGTCTCCAACACAAGTCCCTGAGGCAGAACCAGAGAAACCACAGCCAGACCAGGTACAGCTCCCTTTTTCAGCTCGAGACCCAGAGAAACCAGAGCCAGACCTATACTCGGCTCTAGACTCCGTTAACGTCACATGATTAAGTATTTTCTGTTTTAGACTCCAGCTGCAGTTCAGAAGAAGGACAGTCCACTTGAAGAGACCTCTGTAAGTGCCTCACTCTTTCTTCCTCCTTTCGTTCCCTCCTTCTTTCTGCACAATTTAGGTTTATTGACATTTCAAAACTGTTGTAAATTTTAGGCAAAATGTATGAGGCCACAAAAATTGCTTCCTTCCTAACCCAGCCATTTTTGTTAAACTGGGAAGCTCTCTGAATAGAGGAGGTGGCATAAGATTCATGTTGCCTAGAATTTACAACAGCATTCTGAAACCTAAATCTTTTACATTTTACATTTATTCATTTAGTTGACGCTTTTATCCAACGAGACTTAGGGGCTGTCTACACGGAGACACAAATCACTGTATCCATATACATTTTGTATCGTATTGGCCTTTCGTCCACACGGATCCGGTGTTTTGGGAGACTGTATCCGCTATTTTTTGAAACAGGGTTCTAAAGTGGATAAATCTTTCGACAACACCTTGGTGACACCCTTTGCGTGTCGTGTGTACAGCCAATCCGTATTTTGTGAAAACGATGATGTCATCGCATCACGTGTCGGCCTCACACACGTAACAGCAACAACAATAATGGCGGACTACATGATTGAGTTCGTGCTGCAGAAGCTACTAAGCCTACTAGCTTTATTACAGCAAAATCTATTGCTTCTATGCAGTTGTGGTGAGCAACAAGCGATAATGGACAGCACCATACGCCACATGCTCTTAGATCCACCGCAAAGAGAACCAGGAGAGCAACCAGGAGAAAATGAATGGAGAGAGAATTTCCGCATGTCCAAAGCACTCAGAACTCCGTATATTGAAGAGCAAACAACAAACATGAGGGCACCAATTACTACACTCTAAATATATGACTGCAACAATTTGAGAACTTGTTTTTATTAGAAAATAAATATTTAGGTCTTCGTCTTCTTCTGCAGCGCCAAGGTTATGCGCATGCTCAAAGTCTTCTTCTTCGTATAGTGTATATCTGTGGCAGAATTACAGCGCCCCATACTGGTCGGGCATATATACTACATCGTTTTCAGCCGGCCGTGTGTACGCAGATATTTTCTTGAGACGACGCCGTCTCAAGATCGGATAGGGGATGCACTGGCTTCGTGTGGACATAGCCTTAGCTTCCGTTCACCAGTGTCACAGCTGGAACACCACTGGAGACAATGTGGGTTAAGTGTCTTGCCCAAGGACACAACGACAGTATGAACTGTGAGGAGACTAACTCACAGTTGGGTTCCTAACCCAACCGGAAGGAACTGCCTACCTTCCGGTTGAAGGACGACCGCTCTACCACTGAGCCACTGCCAATCAGAACAGTTTCACTGTAGAACAACAACAACACCTGAATGGAGCAGTGTCACTAATGACCGGTGTTGGTCATCTTACTTCAAAAAAGTAATTAGTTACAGTTACAAATTACTTCAACCAAAAACTTGAGTTAGTAACTCAGTTACCACATTGTAAAAGTAACTCAGTTACTCAGCAAAATAACTGAAGTTATTTTTTTATGTTCTATAAGAGTATTACGTTCTATAACAGCTTAAATATCAAAGATGTTTAAATTAACAGATTTAAGAATAAAAACACTATATATAGTATTTTAGAACATTTGGTATTTATTTCAACTCAATAGATTGCAGTCTGCCATATGATATGCATAGGAATAAAAACATATAAAAATAAATATTGAAAATAAAATTCAATGGTAAAATTAAGTCACACAAATGTAAACTTGTGTAAAAAGAAACAAAGGGAGACCTGGCCATTAAGTCTGTACCTGTAAAGTATTGCACAATAAACGGGCGGCAGTAGCTCAGTGGTAGAGCGGCCGTCCTTCAATCGGAAGGTAGTAGGATCGATTCCCGCTCGCCCCACAGTTCATACTGTCGTTGTGTCCTTGGGCAAGACACTTAACCCACCTTGCCTCCAGTGACTGTAACACTGGTAATGTAATGTAAGTCGCTTTGGATAAAAGCGTCTGCTAAATGAATAAATGTAAATGTAAATGTAAACAGAACACAATCCAACTGTCTCTGTAGATTAACATGTTCATTCTCAAAGAAAATGAATAATACATTAATCTATTATAAAATACTCCTCTCATCTAAACAACTAAACCAGTGGTTGTTGCTGAAACGTAAAATCGAGCGTTGTTTGTTTTAACAGTGGCTCTGTCTCCTTCACTGGAACTCACGCAGCTGCCTTTGGGGTTAGCAGCAGCAACAAGTGTCGTGTTAGCATGTGTTGATGTGAGGTGCTTCATAAGATTTGAGTTACTTGAGGCAGACGTGGATAAAGTCTTTTTTCCTGGACATAGCATGTTACAGAAACATTCTTGCCTTTAATTTCAATTAACGAGAAGTAGTGCCGGTACTTACAGTTCGAGAACGCCACCTTTGAATTTTCCCGGCTCCTCGCCATTGTCGCTGACGCTGTCTTGTGTTTAGTGGAAGTCAAAGCGCGCAGTGAGACCCCCCCCCTGCTCTCTCCAGCAGCAGCTGATGTGTAGCCAAAGCATAACACCTCGCGCTTCATTCAACCAAATTGTAGTAACGCGACACTTTACATTCTCAGTAGAAGAAGAAGAAGAAAGTTTATTTATATAGCACCTTTCACAGACATAGTCACAAAGTGCTTCACGTGCAGCCATTATTCAGGCGCTGTGGTCTTCAGGAAAATGAAATAGAGCATTTTACAAACATAACATACATAACAACAGTAGCTGTTACAACATAAAATACGTAGTCGCAACTACAGTTGCCGTTACAACATACGTAACAAAAACATACAGACAACATCAGACAATAGCAGGATAACAGCACACGTGGTCACATGATGGGATTTTTTAGTGGCTTTTTGGGGCATTAGAGTAAAGAGTCAGACAGATGTCAGTAAGGCTGATGATAGGATAGAAAGGTCAGGCGACTGTAAGATGTTTAGGCGATGTTTAGGCGGAGTGGCCTTGTCCTTGAAGGGACTACAGGGAGTAACAGAAGGATAAGATAAGACCCAGCTGCTGGCCCGACTTCTAACCGAGAGAAAGGGACCTTGATGTTTCCTATTCATGGTCAGGTCCGTAATACCACGTAGCAGCTCAACGGTCTGTTTTCAAGATGTTGTCCACTCTTCTCTGGATGTAACCCCTTCATATCCGTTTAGCTGCGTAGCGGCTCACAGGTCTGACTCTCGGTGCTGTTTACTCTCTTCACAGTCCGTGCTGAGATGTCAGTCAGCTCCTCGGACTGTGCATCTCTTTGTTGTAATCCTTTCAGTCTGTCACTCACGTCACAGAAGCACAGTTTAATTTCAGCAGACAGCAGCTGGGTAGATTTAAAGGCAGCTGTCTTACAAATTTTGTAATAGTTTAGTCCCCAGACCAATGAGCAGGAACCCCACTATCAGAAATCCAAACGTAATACATCCTCAACGTCCTCCACGGGTAAAACTTCTAAACACAGAACTTGCCAGTTCTTCCAGGCGTTCTGTGAGTATAGCCCACCGCAAAGGTCCTGCCAGGGCAAATGGGTTCTCCCGGTGCACCCTTCTAATGGGAAAAATTGTGTCAATTGCGCTCAGAGACCAGGTAATCAGATCCATATCCAGTTCTTAGGAGTCCAGCAAGCAATAAATAAAGAAATAAGAGAAATTTAGTATGACAAGACAAAACAAAAGAAGCATACACCAGAGGCAGGAGGAGCAGGAGGAGACGTCTGCCTTGTCCAAGAGCATAAAGTGAAGAGTAACAATAACGGCGTTACAACAATGGGAAAGTAATTAATTAGATTACTCCGTTACTGAAAAATTAACGCCGTTAGTATTGCCATTATACTCTAACGCCGTTTCTTCCAAGACTGCTAATGACTCACCTAAGCCTTTAACGACTCTCACATCAGGAGTCACACTGTCCTTTCAGAGCTAACGATTATGAGACCAGAACAGCCTGGTCCAATCAGGTTTAGTTTCAGGTCAAATTCCTCCTCTAGAGAAAAAGCTCAGCTCTCTTACCAGTTGAACTCAAAATTGAAAGTTTCTCTTGGATTTAAGAGATGAAATGTCATCACCTTGAAAACCAAGTCCAGATAGCTTTGCTTTAAACTTTTCTTTAGGCTCATTGTAGTTTTTATGATTATTTTTGAAGGAGAAGATGTCAATCCCGTCAGTGGTAATCGAACCAGCGTCGAGTAACGAGGGCGACGACGACCGCGACGCTGACATCATCTCTCCCACCATTTCCACCGGCAACAGTGTCACGGAAACCGCCACTGGAGTCCAGCACATCACCCCTAGTGATGGGACACTCCCCCATGACTTCCTGTACAAGGTACCAGCAGGATCATCTGATCAAATCTAACTTAAACCTAGCCTGATATACTAATCCCGCCTACCTTTTTCCAAAGCAGGACGTCTGGTCCCTTCCTCACAGCAAATCCCTTCTCTAGCAATTTAGCGGACGGACCAATCACAAGCCGTTAAGGTGCGGGGTGTGGTTTGCTGGCCACGTCATACACAAGTAACTCAGCTCGTGTGGCTAGTCCAGAACATTCAACATGGCGAACGCTGCTACCGAGACACCGTTTGTTTCTGCTCTAAAAGCAATGAAACCACTCTGGTGTCCGCTCCACTGCCGGCCATGTTGACTAGCGGCACTAACGTGGCTTCCTTGTTGACAAACGGCTGTGTAGTGTCACGTCCGGCGTTTCTCTGATTGATTAACATTCCTCTTGTAAACCCTGCACTTGAAAAGAACAGGAAAAGAGTTAGTCGCGGCTGGTCAGACTAATTAAAACCTGCTCTTTGTATTTTTTTATTTTACTGCTTTTTGTAAAGCACTTTTATCTATGAACAATGCTATATAAATAAAACTAGATGAAAAGCACTTAAACATGTTGAATTCTTTTCAGGTGGAGACGCTGCATGACTTTGAGGCAGCCAACTCAGATGAACTGGATCTTAAGAGAGGAGACGTGGTCCTGGTGGTACCCACTGTGAATCTGGAGGACCAGGTAAAGTCCTGTTCCAGTTTGGTCCTGGTGCCTTTATAGACCCTTTGAGTGTGAACATAAGCCACACGTCAGTAAAGCAGCTAAACTTACATTCTGGTCAAATGTCAAATGTATTACTGAACTTTCTGTTTGGTTGTCTGCCCAAATAATGACAATCATTCCTGTTTTTGTTTTGCAGGAAGCTGGTTGGCTCACGGGAATAAAGCTCAGTGATTGGTCTTCACTGGGAGTGAGTGCTCAGCGAGGACTGTTTCCTGAGAACTTCATCCAGCGCCTGGACTAAAGTTGGATTCTGACTTAAATATGCAAAAATACTCCAGAGATACCACAGATTATCTCGAATTATCTCAGATTTCTGCGTGAGAGTAGCGTGTAGTGCTCGTCCAATCCGCATGCAACCCTGAACCCTTCACTAAAACAGACTTGGACCAATCAGAAACCACTGTCGAATGCTGTGTGAGTTGCTCTGGAGCAGGTCAGATGACTGGTTGTGTTTCCATAACATTGTATTTATTTATTTATTGAATTGTGATTGTGCAGTTGACATAAATCTAGTTAAAAATGCAAAAGTAATCATCAATAAACCTGTTTTTGTTCTCACACAAACAACCATAGCCTCATAACTGTTTTTTTTTTTCATAAGACCTAAAGTGGACAGTGGTGTTGGTTTATATCTGAAGGCACTGAAGTCTATCGCTGTGTTTCTTGTGATGTGTTTGTGTTATTTATTTGTACAGTTCACTTTTGAGAAGTATATTCCAAAAGAAAATTATTTGAGAAATATGTTGAATCCTCAGTGTTCCCTCTCTTTCTCCTTTCTCTCCTCTTTGTTCTTTGAAGTTGAAAAGAACATAAATCTATGTGATATGTGACATTGATGTTTTGTTGTAGAAACAAATAAAGACCTTCTGCTGAAATATGGCTCAGTCCTGATTTGTACGAAAGCATTAGACGCAATAGTTAAAACAAAGATACTTTAAACAAAGATAAAGAGTTGATAAAGAATATGCCCATAACACATTTTCTGTTTTTATTGTGTATTGTGTTTATTGTGTGTCAGTAATTAATTGAAGCCTTTTGGGCAACATTCATACTTAACATCAAAACAGTAAGCCCACACGTTAATACAACTCACAATAAAAGGTGAAAACAAATTAATAACAATTTTCACACGTATAACCCTAGGGTTAGGGGTTAGGGGTTAGAGCGGAGACTCCTATTGGAGACAGAGGCAGAAAGCCTTCTAAAAATTTAAACTTTTAAAACTATAAAACTAGAAGGCAAATGTAACATGTTTGTGCATTTTTCTGATTTTTAACTAACTATATAGAGTGTAAATTAATTCCAAAGGATGACACACCATGAGTCAATAGGAGTTTGTGTTCAAATCACCTGAGAGTATGAAAACCTGTCTGGGCATAAGTTATACACTTGTTTTTAATTATTGAAATCTCCCATGACATGAAATGTATTTTATTATTGTATTTAATGTTTTTTAATGTATTTTATTATTGTATTTAATGTTTTTAATATTAATTATTTTTTATTTATTTTAATAATATTATTAAGGTCCCCAATGAAATAAAATGTATTTTAATACTTTTAATATTTAAAATTTATTTAATAATATTATTAAAATCCCCAATTAAATGTTTTTTAGAAACCATTTTATTCCCTTATGAAATAAAACGTTTTAGTTTGTGTTATGTCCTGTAGGGTTAAGCATGGGTAGGGATCAATGACTGTAAAAGGGCTGGACATAGCAAGCCCGCTTCCGGGTTGGAAGCCTACTAGGAAGTAGGGGTAGGCTCTATCATGCATGACCCCCATTGACATCCATTGAAAAATTGGCGCCAATTACGAAGTGACTATTTTTGTCACAGTCATCATTCTAACTTTGCCGTCTTTGTTTGAAAACATTCGTATTATTCCCGTAATTGTTTTATTGATATTTGTCACATAAGTCAAGATATTAAGATTATTAACTAACCTATCAGCTGCCTCCGTTCTGATATGTCGGGGTCACGGGGGCGTGGTTTGGTTGGCACTCGCTCCCGTCTTGCTCTCGGGAGAAGAAGCCGCTGATATTTATGGAGGTACAGAACCAAGACTCCCGGAGGGCTAAACATGTTAAAGCAGTGAAATTTAAGCTTTTTGCTACACCCAAAGATTGTTTTGGGTTATTCTGTTTTCTGAAGCTTTTTAGCCAGTATGTCTTCGTTTTTTGTTAATTAGTTTGTTAGTTGCTGCTGTTCATGAATGGAGATCGCTTACTGTTAGCTAAAAGCTAACGCTAGCTGTGTTTGGTTTAAATTCAGCTGATTTAAATCACTTTTTCATCGTCTAACTGCACTAAATGAACCACACTCCAGTTTCTAGGTGAGTACATTTTTGCATGTGTTAAAATACTGTTCAGAATATATACAGTTGGCTAAACTATTGAGCCTTTGTTAGCTGACCAGAAGGTGGCTGCTAAAGGGTTAGCTTAACTACTGCTCCACTGGACCAAACTTGTTTAATAATAGATGAAAAGCATCAGCATGATATGATCATATCTAACCTTAAATTTTGGAAGGAAAAGGGCATAATGCTCTTATAGTTTTTTTAATAGTTAAATAAGAATACATGTCTCTGACTAAATACAGGGTTTCCGCGGGGTCATAAAAAGTCATAAAAAGTCATAAATTTAACAATAAGAATTTAAGGCCATAAAAAGTCATAAAAAGGTCCATGCGGCAGCATACAGACTTGTGAGAAGGACTTCCCAGAAACCCGCGCGAACTCCGAATATCATACTCCGAATATATCATACTGTCACTGCTTAGTTTAATTGATCACAATGGGTAAATGTACGTTTAATGATCTGTGGCTCAAGACGCCATGCTTAGTAGCTGGCTTAAGCCCGTCGCAAATAATCGGTATCAATCCTATTGAACTCTGTGTAAGAAGACGTTGGAGATGTCTAGTTTAGGCATAAAAGCCTTGAAGTCGCATGCAAAGTCGGAAAAGCCTGCAGCGAGTGCGTGCGATCCGTCAGTTTTGTTCGGCTCCGTCACAAACGTTACCCGGTCCAAGTACAGCGCGGGATTCCGTTTCTGTCACATCCAGTGCCACACACAGTGGTTTCGGATCAACCTCCACACTGAAAGCGGAGGTTCTGTGGGTGTTAAATACTGTGACTAAACACCAGTCGTACAATGGGAACAGCTGGTCAATTTTTTTTCACCATTAAGGGAGACGATCTGAGAAAAATGTAGACAGACACTGACTGACTGACTTGTTATTTTGGAAAGTAATGCCATAGAATAATTTTTAATTTACACTATTACTTTACAATGTTACAATTGTTAAGTGTTTCTGTGTTCTTGATACTCAAAAAAAGGCGAAGGCTTCAGTTTCTTAATCTTAAGTAAGAAATAATAGAATTACTCTTTACATAATAAAACTTCTTACTTTCAATTAAAGTCAATAATAAAGACTTTTGAAAGGAATTTTAATGACTGAAGTTATTTATCGTAATTTGTGTAGGTCATAAATTCAAATCATAATGGTCATAAAAAGGTCATAAAAAGTCTTAAATTTGACTGAATAAACCCTGCAGAAACCCTGTAAATAATTACTGTGTAGTTTGCAAACCTAGTAAAGGCCAAAATATAATAATGATAATAAAAGCAAAAATTAGAATTGGGCTTAAAGTACTCTTTTACAAAGATCTGGGTTGTTCCATTTTGGTAAATACATTTGACACACGTCTATTTTATGTAAATAGATCTTGTTCTCTCTCCACAGATTTCCTAAAGGTGATGCTGTCCGGCTGAGGCTGATCAGGAGAAAGACTCTTGGTTGTGGTGTGAGCACTTTGAAGAGGATATTCAGACAAAGGTGGGTGTTACATTACATTAAACATTACACCTGCAATGCCCACTAACCTCTGAGACTTTTTACTCTAGAAAACACTTTCCTTACTCTGCAGTCATACATCCCTTAAACATTACTGTAGCTAAAGTGCATGTGTTAGTTTTATATTTGTACATTTGTCATCTGTAAATCATGACAACAGTAGACAGGTAAATGTTTATGGCAGGTTTTCAACATGACAGACATTACCTCTAACCCAGTACAGTTCACATTTACTAAAGTATTATATTTAGGCAAATGTAAGTTCAAATCAAAGTCCACTACTTTCTAAAAACAGTCCTTAAACACACAGTAACATACAGTGAGCTGGAGAATAAAAGACCAACATTAATGTTGTCATTAGGGTTAGGGTTAGGGTTTTTTTTTTTTTTTTTTTTTTGTCTTTTATTTATCAAAAATACAAAAGTTACAAGGAAAATTGTTTAACATACATTCAAACACAAATATTTTAAGCAAAATCATATTTCCAAAAACAAATCATATCATTTACTACTGATAACATAAATTTCCCACTTTGTTATCCTTAAGACATGCAAACTCAAAGGAAAAAATGTTATATATACATTCAACACAAATAATTTTAAGCAAAATCATATTTCCCAAAGCAAATCATGTCATTTACTACTAATAACATACATTTTTTACTTTGTCATTCTTGAGACCTTCAAATATCAAAATTTGCAAAAGTTGAAAGAAAAGATTTTGTACAATCAACAAAAAAATTTTTTTTAAGCAAACTCATATTTTCCACTAAACTCATGAAACTCAACTTAGTCATTGCTTAAACATGCAAACTCAAAAAAAAAAAACAGCTAGCATATGCTGGACAAGTGTCTATGCTCTCATTTTTGGTTTTTGCTTTGGCTACTGATGCCATTTTCTGTGAACCTTTGATTCTCAAGGGTTAGGGTTAGGGTTAGGTTTGAAGGTTTTTTTTTTTTTGTCTTTTATTTATCAAAAATACAAAAGTTAAAAGGAAAATTGTTTTACATACATTCAAACACAAATATTTCAAACAAAATCATATTTCCAAAAACAAATCATGTCATTTACTACTGATAACATAAATTTCCAACTTTGTTATCCTTAAGACGTACAAACTTAAAGGAAAAAATGTTATATATGCATTCAACACAAATATTTTTTAGCAAAATCATATTTCCCAAGAACAAATTATATAATTTACCACCTGATAACATAAATTTTCAACTCTGTCATTCTTAAGACCTTCAAACTCAAAATACCAGTTATAATTTCCTAGACAAATGTCAGATGCATTCATTTGAAATTTTTGGCTAACCTAATGTTGTTCCCTTTGCACTTATGTTAGGGTTTTTTTTTTTTTTTTTTTTTTTAATACAAAAAAATTCAAAAGTTAGAAGGAAAAATGTTATATACATTCAACACCAATATTTTAAGTAAAATCATATTTCTCAAGAACAAATTATATAATTTACCACTTGATAACATAAATTTTCAACTTTGTCATTCTTAAGACCTTCAAACTCAAAATACCAGTTATTATTTCCTGGACAGATGTCATATGCATTCATTTACAAAAAAAATGTTTTAGCTTTTCCAGCCTAAAGTTGTTTCCTTTGCTCTTATGTTATTTTGTTTCATTCACTTTCTTTTAGCTTTTTTGTTTTTCAAAGTCCATTTGTTTCTTTATCTTCTTTTCTTTTCTTAGTCTATCCTTTGTCCGTTGTGGTTGTCTCTAATTCAAAAGTTCAAGTCTAATTGTTCTTGCAGGGTGATCGTAATGAAAGTGTTATGGGCCTGAAAACTGGCCAGAAAGCGGTCCCGAGAATGAATGTACAAGTGTGTAAAGTTTGTCCTTACCAGTCCTTTGTAAATGTTCCAGTGCTCCACTGTTCTCTTCTCGTGTAGGTGGATGTTCCGTACCAAAAGTGTGGTGTGTCTTGCTATGGCTAGCAAAAGGTTTATGGCTGTTGTGTTTATTCCAGGTTGTTTTGGAATTCCAAATAAAAGAAGCCATATTCCTTCTAGGGTTCTGCCCTGTGTTGTCAGTGGGGGTAGTTTTTGGCCAAATCTCCGTGCCAGGAGGTCCTCCAGTCGGGTCCAGAAACTCTTAACGACCGGGCAGAGAACCATGAGGTGCAGTAGATCCTCTGGGGGTCCACTGCACACAGGGCACTCTCTGCTGTACTCCTCGGGGTGAAATCGGTGTAGTTGTGTGCATGTGTATATTATTCTGTGTCTTAATTTGAAGTCAGTGTTACTGACTGCTGGTGATGTGTACCAATTCCAAATGTGAGCCCAGATGGATGCTGTGTTGTGTGCCGGGAATGTTTGTGTCCATGTGTGTTCAGCGGCTGGTCTCCTAAAGACTTTGGCTAATAGTACCTCATATGCTTGTTTTGTTGTGATCCTGCTCAGATTGATTTGTTTGCTGTTTGTTGATATTGTAAAGTCTAGTTTTGGCTTTTCCCCCTTGTCTGTTCTGGATGTTGAATTTTTCAGTATTTGACCCCACTTGGCTTTGATTGTGTCCTTTACCTTTTGTATTATCCCTTGCACTGAGTTTTTATTGAAATTGACTTTTGCTGTGTTAAAGCTTAACCTTATTTTGTCTATGTCAAAATCTCCTTTAGTGTCAAAAATGTCTTTTAAAACCTTTAGTCCTGCCTTCTCGTATAGTCCACTGTATATCATGTCTCTCTTGTTTGAATGTTGTTTGAGTATGTCCGGGTTAAATCTCAACGGCAGCGAGCCGAGCTGTGTTGAGTTGAATATTATTGCTTCTGCTTGCTGCCTGATGTCCTGCCATGCTCCCCAGACCTCCCTCTCAAACCCACCCAGTTTGCTTCCTGCGTTTCGTGGTAGTTGTTGACATAGGTTGTATGTGCCATATTCTGATATACTTTGGATATTGTTTTCTAAGAAGTGTTTCCATGGGGCTTCGCATGTAGTATTGAGCATTTTGCCCAGCAGCTTTATTCTTAGTGCTTGTTTTTTTGTTGCTATGTGATTTAGATTTAGTCCCCCCTCTTTTTCCTTTCCTATGATTGTAGATATTGCAATTTGCCCCCTATCCCTTTTCCACAAAAAATTATTGATGAGCTGATTGAATTTTTTCGTTACTTCGTCCGGCATTTCACATACTGTTAACACGTGAATTATTTTTGATGTGCATAGCGCATTGAACACTAATACTTTACCTTTTGATGTTAGTTGTCTTGTCTTCCATGAGCTTAATGTCTTTTCTACTTTTTGTATTAATTCTTCCCACCTTTTCCCACTGCACTGCTCTTCCTCCTTCCCCATTAGCACCCCCAAGACTTTGTATGCACCTGTCGCTTTTTTCAGATTCCATTGATTTGTTTCCTCCTTTGTTGTGCCACAAAAGGCGATTTGTGTTTTTTCAAAGTTTACTTTTGCCCCTGATGCCATACAGTATGTATTTAGTTCGTGGATTGCTGCATTTAAACTGTCCATATTTTTTACTGTCAGGTTTGTGTCGTCTGCATATTGGAGTATTTTGTATTTTTCCCCATTGGGCACTTCTATTCCATGTATGTTTTGGTTTTTCTTTATCATTTCTGCCAGAGGTTCAGCTGCTAGGCTGTATAGGAGTGAGGACAGGGGACATCCCTGTCTTACTGATCTTTCTAAAGGAAATGTTTTGGTCAAAAAACCATTGCATTTAATTTGCTCTTTGCACCCTTGTAAAGTATTTTTAACCAGTTTATGAATTTTTTCCCAAAATTGAATTTTTTCAAGACCTCCCATAAAAACTCATGTTCTACCCTATCAAATGCTTTGCTAAAATCTATGCTTACATGTATCCCTGCTGTGTTGTGCATGTGTTTTAGAATGTACTTCATGGATAGTGTGGTGTCTGAGATGTCCCTCCCTGGTATACTGTATGCCTGTGTGTTTGATACTATGTTACCTATTACTCTCTTTAGTCTGTTTGCTAAAACCTTTGCCAGGATTTTGTAGTCTACATTGAGTAAGCTTATGGGCCTGTAGTTTTCTAATTTTGTCGTCTCACCTTTTTTAAAAATGAGGGTCACTACACTGGTTGCGAATGATGTTGATATTCTGTTTTCTTTCTCCATGTCTGCATATGTATTGTGTAAAATTGGTACTAACTGATGCGAAAATCTTTTAAAAAATTCTGCTGTCAAGCCATCAGCTCCTGGGCTTTTGTTGTTATTTAGGCTTTTTATTGCTGTTTCCAGCTCGTTTATAGATATAGGGGCGTCACACGCCTCCACGTCCCCCTCTCCCAGTTTCCTGTCTAGAGCCCCTATTGCTGTGTTCCGGTTAGGGTTAGGGTTAGGGTTAGGGTTAGGGTTAGGGCGGAGGTTCTGCCTCTGTCTCCTATTGGAGACAGGGGGTCGTCCCCGAGGAGGAACGGTAGGTGCACGGGCCCTCTCTCTGCTGCCAGCCGACCACTGTCGTGTCCCTGGGTGACGTCTAGGACGTGTGTCCCGACGTCCCCTGGGCCAGTCATAAACCATATCCATAAGATATGTAGTGTTTGTTGTTGTTTGTTTGTAAAAATTATTTTTTTGTTTGTTTTTGTTTTTTTAAAATTTTTTTGTTCTTTATGTTTTTGTGAAAAAATAAAAAAAAAAAATAAAAATTCAAAAAAATAAAAATTCAAAATTAAAGTATTTAAAATAAAATAGTAGTGTGCTGAAATGACAACGCTTCGCTCTAACAAGCCTTCTTCAGGTCAAAGCACACTAAAAATCTCCAATAGCTATGACTAATGCAGCTGAATGCAGTCTGAAGTTGAGCTCTCTGTTGGAGATCCAAGGAGTGAATGAGAGAAGCAGCGCTGTGTGTCTATATGCGCCAGCCGAAGCTCCGCCCCCCAAAATCCGATATCGGAGTTCAAGCTGTGTTCTGATTGGCTGCTTCTAAAAATCCAAATATAACAAAAGTAAAGCCTTCTAAAAATTCAAACTTTTAAAACTATAAAACTAGAAGGCAATTGTAACATGTTTGTGCATTTTTCTGATTTTTAACTAACTATATACAGTGTAAATTAATTCCAAAGGATGACACACCATGAGTCCATAGGAGTTCGTATACCATTCACTTGAGAGTATGAAAACATGTCTGGGCATGAGTTATACACTTGTTTTTAATTATTGAATTTACCTATGACATGAAATGTATTTTATTATTGTATTTAATGTTTTGATGTATTTTATTATTGTATTTAATGTTTTTAATATTTATTTATTTATTTATTTAAATTAAGATCCCCAATTAAATGTTTTTTAGAAACCATTTTATTCCCTTATGAAATAAAACATTTTAGTTTGTGTTATGTCCTGTTTTAGGGTTAAGCGTGGGTAGGGATGGTGAAGTTTAGGCGTAGGGAAGAGTAGTTAGGGTTAGGAAAAATGGTTAAGGTTAGGCGTGGGGAGGAATGGTTAAGGTTAGGCGTGGGGAGGAATGGTTAAGGTTAGGGTTAATGTTAGGGTTAGGCATAGGGAGGAATGGTTAGGGTTAGGGTTAGGGTTAGGGTTAGGGTTAGGGTTAGGGTACAGGGTAAAAACCCATGCCCTCACCACCGCCTTGAATATCTCTGGCTAGGAAGGGTGTAGAGGGCTGAAATTTGGTGAGCGTGCTCCCGTCGTTGAGAGCTTTCCGACGAGGTGTCATTTGTGGGGCCGGGACCTCGGGAAGGTCATGACCCAAAATTGACCTTTTGCTCATCACCGGCTTGAATATTTCCATCTAGGAAAAGCCTATAGCGCTGAGATTCGGTGAGCCTGTTCCTCTGGCCGAGGGCTTTCCGCAGAGGGGTCGTACGTCCGAGTGCGAGCCACGGTCCCGGAGTTGTGGTGAGTCGGGGGGTCCCCATTGTAAGTCAATGGGGGCGGGCCGGAGGGGTGAAATTTGCCAGTGTTTCCGCCCCAAATCCACTCCAGGGAAAGTGCTGGGGAGCGTTCGGGCCATTTGGAGTCGACGGACCCCTTTGAAAGGGTTTTATTGCAATACCCGGGCCGACCTGAAGGTGGCGCTGTGGCGCGAGCGCTTGAACGGGTGGAGGGCCACGCGGGGTGTGCCGTGAGTGGGTTCGGTCGAGTTTGGGCCCTCGGCGGGCTCCTAGTGGAAGTCAGAGGGGAGGGTCAGAAGTGGTTATAGGCTAGGTTTAGGTACATGGGACGGGCGTAGCCCCGGCACGGCGGCTACCCCTAAAGCGCCACGGGCTTTCCAGCGGTACCAAGCACGTGTCACTAGGACCTTGGGTCGGCGAGATACGGCAAGTCCGGGTCCCCATTGTAAGTCAATGGGGGCGGTGCCGAGGGGTGAAATTTGCCAAAGTGTTTCCGCCCAAATCCACTCCAGGGAAAGTGCTGGGGAGCGCGTTTCGGGCCATTTGGAGTCGACGGGACCCCCCTTTGAAAGGGTTTTTTTGCAATACCCTGGCCGACCTGAAGGTGGCGCTGTGGCGGAGCGCTTGAACGGGTGGAGGGCCACGCGGGGTGTGCCGTGAGTGGGTTCGGTCGAGTTTGGGCCCGCGGCTCCTAGTGGAAGTCAGAGGGCAGGGTCAGAAGTGGTTATAGGCTAGGGTTCGGTTTAGAGTTAGGGTTACTCTGGTTAGGGTTAGGCAATGGGAGGAGGGTTATTAGTTAGGGTTATTAATTAGGGTTAGTTAGGTTAGGTTAGGTTAGGTTAGGTTAGGGTTAGGGTTAGGGTTAGGTTAGGGTTAGGTTAGGTACAGGGTAAAACCCATGCCCTCACCACCGCCTTGAATATCTCTGGCTAGGAAGGGTGTAGAGGGCTGAAATTTGGTGAGCGTGTTCCTGCCGTTGAGAGCTTTCCGACGAGGTGTCATTTGTGGGGCCGGGACCTCGGGAAGGTCATGACCCAAAATTGACCTTTGCTCATCACCGCTTGAATATTTCCATCTAGGAAAAGCCTATAGCGCTGAGATTCGGTGAGCCTGTTCCTCGCCTGGCCGAGGGCTTTCCGCAGAGGGGTCGTACGTCCGAGTGCGAGCTACGGTCCCGGAGTTGTGGTGAGTCGGGGTCCCCATTGTAAGTCAATGGGGCGGGCCGGAGGGGTGAAATTTGCCAAAGTGTTTCCGCCCCAAATCCACTCCAGGGAAAGTGCTGGGGAGCGCGTTTCGGGCCATTTGGAGTTGACGGGACCTCCCTTTGAAAGGGTTTTTTTGCAATACCCTGGCCGACCTGAAGGTGGCGCTGTGGCGCGGGAGCGCTTGAAACGAGTGGAGGGCCACGTGCCGTGAGTGGGTTCGGTCGAGTTTGGGCCTCGGCGGGCTCCTAGTGGAAGTCAGAGGGGAGGGTCAGAAGTGGTTATAAGCTAGGGTTCGGTTTAGAGTTAGGGTTACTCTGGTTAGGGTTAGGCAATGGGAAGGATGGTTAAGGTTAGGGTTAGGTTTAAGGTTAGGTTTAAGGTTAAGGTTAAGGTTAGGCAAGGGAAGGGATGGTTAAGGTTAGGATTATAGTCCTGGTTGGGGTTAGGTTAGGTACAGGGTACAGGGTAAAACCCATGCCCTCACCACCGCCTTGAATATCTCTGGCTAGGTTAGGTTAGGTACAGGGTAAAACCCATGCCCTCACCACCGCCTTGAATATCTCTGGCTAGGAAGGGTTAGGTTAGGTTAGGTTAGGTTAGGTTAGGCTAGGTTAGGTTAGGGTTAGGTTAGGTTAGGGTTAGGTTAGGTTAGGTTAGGTTAGGTTAGGTTAGGTTAGGTTAGGTTAGGTTAGGTTAGGGTTAGGGTTAGGTTTAGGGTTAGGTTAGGTTAGGTTAGGGTTACAGGGTAAAACCCATGCCCTCACCACCGCCTTGAATATCTCTGGCTAGGAAGGGTGTAGAGGGCTGAAATTTGGTGAGCGTGCTCCCGTCTGCTGAGAGCTTTCCGACGAGGTGTCATTTGTGGGGCCGGACCTCGGGAAGGTCATGACCCAAAATTGACCTTTGCTCATCACCGCTTGAATATTTCCATCTAGGAAAAGCCTATAGCGCTGAGATTCGTGAGCCTGTTCTCTGGCCGAGGGCTTTCCGCAGAGGGGTCGACGTCCGAGTGCGAGCCACGGTCCCGAGTTGTGGTGAGTCGGGGTCCCCATTGTAAGTCAATGGGGCGGGCCGGAGGGGTGAAATTTGCCAAAGTGTTTCCGCCCAAATCCACTCCAGGGAAAGTGCTGGGGAGCGCGCGGGCCATTTGGAGTCGACGGACCCCCTTTGAAAGGGTTTTATTGCAATACCCGGGCCGACCTGAAGGTGGCGCTGTGGCGGCGGAGCGCTTGAACGGGTGGAGGGCCACGCGGGGTGTGCCGTGAGTGGGTTCGGTCGAGTTTGGGCCCTCGGCGGGCTCCTAGTGGAAGTCAGAGGGGAGGGTCAGAAGTGGTTATAGGCTAGGTTTAGGTACATGGGACGGCGTAGCCCCGGGCACGGCGGCTACCCCCCCTAAAGCGGCCACGGGCTTTCCAGCGGTACCAAGCACGTGTCACTAGGACCTTGGGTCGGCGAGATACGGGCAAGTCCGGGTCCCCATTGTAAGTCAATGGGGGCGGTGCCGGAGGGGTGAAATTTGCCAAAGTGTTTCCGCCCCAAATCCACTCCAGGGAAAGTGCTGGGGAGCGCGTTTCGGGCCATTTGGAGTCGACGGGACCCCCCTTTGAAAGGGTTTTTTTGCAATACCCTGGCCGACCTGAAGGTGGCGCTGTGGCGCGGGAGCGCTTGAAACGGGTGGAGGGCCACGCGGGGGTGTGCCGTGAGTGGGTTCGGTCGAGTTTGGGCCCTCGGCGGGCTCCTAGTGGAAGTCAGAGGGCAGGGTCAGAAGTGGTTATAGGCTATGGTTAGGGTTAGGGTTGTGGGACATGGTACAGGGTAAAACCCATGCCCTCACCACCGCCTTGAATATCTCTGGCTAGGAAGGGTGTAGAGGGCTGAAATTTGGTGAGCGTGCTCCCGTCGTTGAGAGCTTTCCGACGAGGTGTCATTTGTGGGGCCGGGACCTCGGGAAGGTCATGACCCAAAATTGACCTTTTGCTCATCACCGGCTTGAATATTTCCATCTAGGAAAAGCCTATAGCGCTGAGATTCGGTGAGCCTGTTCCTCTGGCCGAGGGCTTTCCGCAGAGGGTCGTACGTCCGATGCGAGCTACGGTCCCGGAGTTGTGGTGAGTCGGGGGTCCCCATTGTAAGTCAATGGGGCGGGCCGAGGGGTGAAATTTGCCAAAGTGTTTCCGCCCCAAATCCACTCCAGGGAAAGTGCTGGGGCGCGTTTGGGCCATTTGGAGTCGACGGGACCCCCTTTGAAAGGGTTTTATTGCAATACCCGGGCCGACCTGAAGGTGGCGCTGTGGCGCAGCGCTGAACGGGTGGAGGGCCACGCGGGGTGTGCCGTGAGTGGGTTCGTCGAGTTTGGGCCCTCGGCGGCTCCTAGTGGAAGTCAGAGGAGGGTCAGAAGTGGTTATAGGCTAGGTTTAGGTACATGGACGGGCGTAGCCCTGGCACGGGCGGTTACCCCTAAAGACGGGCTTTCCAGCGTACCAAGCACGTGTCACTAGGACCTTGGGTCGGCGAGATACGGGCAAGTCCGGGTCCCCATTGTAAGTCAATGGGGCGGTGCCGAGGGGTGAAATTTGCCAAAGTGTTTCCGCCCCAAATCCACTCCAGGAAAGTGCTGGGGAGCGCCGGGCCATTTGGAGTCGACGGACCCCCTTTGAAAGGGTTTTTGCAATACCTGGCCGACCTGAAGGTGGCGCCAGGGAGCGCTTGAACGGGTGGAGGGCCACGCGGGTGTGCCGTGAGTGGGTTCGGTCGAGTTTGGCCCTCGGCTCCTAGTGGAAGTCAGAGGGCAGGGTCAGAAGTGGTTATAGGCTATGGTTAGGTTAGGTTGTGGGACATGGTACAGGGTAAACCCATGCCCTCACCACCGCCTTGAATATCTCTGGCTAGGAAGGGTGTAGAGGGCTGAAATTTGGTGAGCGTGCTTGCTGAGAGCTTTCCGACAGGTGTCATTTGTGGGGCCGACCTCGGGAAGGTCATGACCCAAAATTGACCTTTGCTCATCACCGCTTGAATATTTCCATCTAGGAAAAGCCTATAGCGCTGAGATTCGGTGAGCCTGTTCTCTCGAGGGCTTTCCGCAGAGGGTCGACGTCCGAGCGAGCACGGTCCCGGAGTTGTGGTGAGTCGGGGTCCCATTGTAAGTCAATGGGGCGGGCCGAGGTGAAATTTGCCAGTGTTAGGTTAGGTTAGGTTAGGTTAGGTTAGGGTTAGGTTAGGGTTAGGTTAGGTACAGGGTAAACCCATGCCCTCACCACCTTGAATATCTCTGGCTAGGAAGGGTGTAGAGGGCTGAAATTTGGTGAGCGTTCTGTCGTTGAGAGCTTTCCGACGAGGTGTCATTTGTGGCCGGACCTCGGGAAGGTCATGACCCAAAATTGACCTTTGCTCATCACCGCTTGAATATTTCCATCTAGGAAAAGCCTATAGCGCTGAGATTCGGTGAGCCTGTTCCTCTGGCCGAGGGCTTTCCGCAGAGGGGTCGTACGTCCGAGTGCGAGCTACGGTCCCGGAGTTGTGGTGAGTCGGGGGGTCCCCATTGTAAGTCAATGGGGCGGGCCGAGGGGTGAAATTTGCCAGGCCCAAATCCACTCCAGGAAAGTGCTGGGGAGCGTTGGGGCCATTTGAGTCGACGGGACCCCTTTGAAAGGGTTTTATTGCAATACCCGGGCCGACCTGAAGGTGGCGCTGTGGGAGCGCTTGAACGGGTGGAGGGCCACGCGGGTGTGCCGTGAGTGGGTTCGGTCGAGTTTGACCTCGGCGGCTCCTAGTGGAAGTCAGAGGAGGGTCAGAAGTGGTTATAGGCTAGGTTTAGGCATGACGGGCGTAGCCCCGGCACGCGGCTACCCCCTAAAGCGCCACGGGCTTTCCAGCGGTACCAAGCACGTGTCACTAGGACCTTGGTCGGCGATACGGCAGTCCGGTCCCCATTGTAAGTCAATGGGGCGTGCCGAGGGGTGAAATTTGCCCCCAAATCCACTCCAGGGAAAGTGCTGGGAGCGTTGGCCATTTGGAGTCGACGGGACCCCTTTGAAAGGGTTTTTGCAATACCCGGCCGACCTGAAGGTGGCGCTGTGGCGCGGGAGCGCTTGAACGGGTGGAGGGCCACGCGGGGTGTGCCGTGAGTGGGTTCGGTCGAGTTTGCCCTCGGCGGGCTCCTAGTGGAAGTCAGAGGCAGGGTCAGAAGTGGTTATAGGCTAGGTTAGGTTAGGTTGTGGACATGGTTAGGTAAAAACCCATGCCTCACCACCGCTTGAATATCTCTGGCTAGGAAGGGTGTAGAGGGCTGAAATTTGGTGAGCGTGTGGCTGTTGAGAGCTGACGAGGTGTCATTTGTGGGGCCAGGAAGGTCATGACCCAAAATTGACCTTTTGCTCATCAGCTTGAATATTTCCATCTAGGAAAAGCCTATAGCGCTGAGATTCGTGAGCCTGTCTGGCCGAGGGCTTTCCGAGAGGGGTTACGTCCGAGGCGAAGCTGGTCCCGGAGTTGTAGTCGGGGGTTATTGTAAGTCAATAGGGCCGGAGGTGAAATTTAAGTGTTAGGGTGTGCTGGGTTAGGAGAGGTTAGGTAGGTTGTGGTTAGGTTAGGTGTTAGGTTGTGTTAGGCCAGGTTAGGAAGGTTAGGTTAGGTTAGGTTGTGGTTAGGTTAGGTTAGGTTGTTAGGTTAGGTTAGAAGAAGAAGTTGAAGAAGAAGTTAGGTTAGTTAGGTTAGGTTAGGTTAGGTTAGGTTAGGTTAGGTTAGGGAAGGGAAGGTTAGGGGGAAGAAGAAGAAGAAGAAGAAGTTAGGTTAGGTTAGGTTGTAGGGTTAGTTGTTAGGTGGTTAGGTTGTGAGGCCAGGTTGGTTAGGTTAGGTAGGTTAGGTTAGGTTAGGTTAGGTTAGGTTAGGTTAGGTTAGGTTAGGCTAGGTTAGGTTGGTTAGTTAGGTTAGGTTAGGTTAGGTTAGGTAGGTTAGGTTAGTTAGGTTAGGTTAGGTTAGGTTAGGTTAAAGTTAGGTTAGGTTAGGTTAGGTTAGGTTAGGTTAGAAGAAGAAGAAGAAGAAGTTAGGTTAGGTTAGGTTAGGTTAGGCCAGGTAGGTTAGGCCAGGCCAGGTTAGGTTGTAGGTTGTGTTGTGGCCAGGTTAGGTTAGAAGAAGGAAGAAGGTTAGGTTGTGGTAAGAAGAAGAAGAAGGTTAGGTTAGGTTGTTAGAAGAAGAAGTTAGGTTAGGTTAGGTTAGGTTAGAAGTTAGTTAGGTTAGGTTAGGTTAGGTTAAGAAGAAGAAGAAGTTAGGTTAGGTTAGGTTAGGTTAGGTTAGAAGAAGAAGAAGAAGTTAGGAAGAAGAAGAAGAAGAAGAAGAAGAAGTTAGGTTAGGTTAGGTTGTGCTAGGTTAAGTAGGTTAGGTTGTGCTGTTAGGTTAGGTTGAAGTTAGGTTAGGCTAGGTTAGGTTAGGTTAGGTTGGGTTAGGTTAGGTTAGGTTAGGTTAGGTTAGGTTAGGTTAGGTTAGGTTAGGTTAGGAAGAAGAAGAAGTTAGGTTAGGTTAGGTTAGGTTAGGTTAGGTTAGGTTAGGTTAGTTAGGTTAAAGAAGAAGAAGAAGAAGGTTAGAAGAAGAAGAAGAAGAAGAAGTTAGGTTGTTAGGCCAGGTGTGTTAGGTTGTGTTGTGCTAGGTTGGTTGTGTTGTGCTAGGTTAGAAGTTAAGAAGAAGGTTGTGCTAGGTTAGGTTAGGTTAGGTTAGGTTAGGTTAGGTTAGGTTAGGTTAGGTTAGAAGAAGAAGAAGAAGAAGTAGGTTAGGTTAGGTTAGGTTAGGTTAAGAAGAAGAAGAAGTTAGGTTAGGTTAGGTTAGGTTAAGGTTAGGTTAGGTTAGGTTAGGTTAGGTTAGGTTAGGTTAGGTTAGGTTAGGTTAGGTTAGGTTAGGTTGTGCTAGGCCAGTTGGTTAGGTTAAGAAGCAGTTGTGTTGTGCTAGGTTGTGGTTGTGCTAGGTTGTGTTAGGCTAGGTTAGGTTAGGTTAGTTGTGTTGTTAGGTTAGGTTAGGTTAGGTTAGGTTAGGTTAGGTTAGGTTAGGTTAAAGAAGAAGTTAGTTAGTTAGGTTAGAAGAAGTTAGGTTAGGTTAGGTTAGGTTAGGTTAGGTTAGGTTAGGTTAGGTTAGGTTAGGTTAGAAGAAGAAGTTAGGTTAGGTTAGGTTAGGTTAAAGAAGAAGAAGTTAGGTTAGGTTAGGTTAGGTTAGGCTGTGCTGTTAGGTTAGGAGAGGCCAGGCCAGGCCAGGTTGTGTTAGGAGGCCAGGAGAGGAGGCCAGGAGTTGTGAGTAGGCTAGGCCAGGCTAGGTTGTGTAGGTTAGGTAGGTTAGGTAGGTTAGGTTGAAGAAGAAGAAGAAGTTAGGTTAAAGAAGAAGAAGAAGAAGTTAGTTAGGTTAGGTTAGGTTAGGTTAGGTTAGGTTAGGTTAGGTTAGGTTAGAAGAAGAAGAAGAAGAAGAAGAAGGTTAGGTAGGTTAGGCAGAAGAAGAAGTAGGAGGTTGTGCTGTTAGGCCAGGTTGTGCCAGGCTGTGCTGTGGTGCTAGGCCAGGTTAGGTTGTGCTAGGAGGTTGTGGGTTAGGCTAGTTAGGTTAGGTTAGCTAGGTTAGGTTAGGTTAGAAGAAGAAGAAGAAGAAGTTAGGTTAGAAGAAGAAGAAGAAGAAGAAGTTAGGTTAGGTTAGGTTAAAGAAGTTAGGTTAGGTTAGGTTAGGTTAGAAGAAGAAGAAGAAGAAGAAGAAGGTTGTGCTGTGCTGTGCTAGGTGTGCTGTTAGGTTAGGCCAGGTTGGAAGAAGAAGGTTAGTTGTGTTGTGCTAGGTTAGGTTAGGCCAGGTTAGGCTAGGTTAGGCAAGTTGGTTAGGTTAGTTAGGTTAGGTTAGAAGAAGAAGAAGAAGAAGTTAGGTTAGGTTAGGTTAGGTTAGGTTAGGTTAAAGAAGTTAGGTTAGGTTAGGTTAGAAGAAGTTAGGTTAGGTTAGGTTAGGTTAGGTTAGGTTAGGTTAGGTTAGGTTAGGTTAGGTTAAGAAGTTAGGTTAGGTTAGGTTAGGTTAGGTTAGGTTAAGAAGTAAGAAGGTTGTGCTAGTTAGGTTAGCTAGGCAGTTAGGTTAGGTTAGGTTGTGCTGTGTTGTGTTAGGTTGTTAGGTTGTTAGGTTGTGTTGTTAGGTTAGGTTAGGTTAGGTTAGGTTAGGTTAGGTTAGTTAGGTTAGTTAGGTTAGGTTAGGTTAGGTTAGTTAGGTTAGTTAGGCTAGGTAGGTTAGGTTAGGTTAGGTTAGGTTAGGTTAGGTTAGGTTAGGTTAGGTTAGGTTAGGTTAGGTTAGGTTAGGGAAGAAGAAGAAGAAGAAGAAGAAGGGTTAGGTTAGGTTAGGCCAGGTTAGGTTAGGCTAGGTTAGAAGAAAGAAGTTGTGCTAGGTTAGAAGCTAGGTTAGGTTAGGTGTTGTGCTAGGTTAGGTTAGGTTAGGTTAGGTTAGGTTAGGTTAAGAAGAAAGAAGAAGTTAGGTTAGGTTAGGTTAGGTTAGGTTAGGTTAAGAAGTTAGGTTAGGTTAGGTTAGAAGAAGAAGAAGAAGAAGAAGAAGGAAGGTTAGGTTAGGGAAGAAGGAAGGTTAGGAAGTTAGGAAGAAGGTTAGGTTAGGTTAGGTTAGGTTAGGTTAGGCCAGGTTGTGTTAGGCTAGGTTAGGTAGGTTGTGCTAGGTTAGGTTAGGTTAGGCTAGGTTAGGTTAGGTTAGGTTAGGCTAGGTTAGGTTAGGTTAGGTTAGGTTAGGTTAGGTTAGGTTAGGTTAGGTTAGGTTAGGTTAGGTTAGGTTAGGTTAGGTTAGGTTAGGTTAGGTTAGGTTAGGTTAGGTTAGGTTAGGTTAGGTTAGGTTAGGTTAGGTTAGGTTAGGTTAGGTTAGGTTAGGTTAGGTTAGGGGTTAGAGCAATACGTA